>CAMOHE010042544.1:922-18863 GCA_946598075.1 Artocarpus hirsutus
CTTATTTTCTTAAGAAGACTCTTTGAACTTATCAAGATTAATCTTGTGACGTTCAACAAACTGACTTATCATCTAGAGTTTAAGTGTTCTTGCAAATTCTAGGTGTGGTGTCTTCCTATCTATGGTTCTTGGTTCGCGTCTCTCTAGATTACGGGTCAAGGCTCAACAAACTTGTGTCTTAAGGGATTAGGAGTTCAATTCCAGATTTGGTGTCGGGTCTTGTCGTGTTAGTCGACTGGGTTCATATCAGTTGGAAGGAGAATCACTTGGTGGAAGAGCTGTACATGTGAGCCCACACTCACTCTGATTGTGGATAGAGAAAAGCAAAGAAGGCTAGTTGGTTGAGGGCCTTCTAGAACGTTTATTCTCTTCACTAATTGCAGGAGCTTTTTGGCACATAAAGGTAAGTAAGATCTGGTTAATTTACGCATATAGCATGTCTAATTTGTGTTTTAGAAAATACTCTGATATAAAAATTTTAAAATTCCACTATGTACTATTTTTCCAACAATTGGTATTAGAGCCATGATTTTTACATAAATTTACGAGTTTGTGATTATGCTATATGTGTAAATTATATGATCTTGATCTCTCCTATGCTTGAATTTAATTTAATAGAGAGTTGGCACTCTAGGTTTCTATATAATTTTATGTTGTCATGGATTATATGGTGAATGTTTATTAATTAATTATGGTTGATTAAATTATTATTTAATTATTTATTAATTAATTAATTTATACTCATTATGGTTCCTTAAAGTTTAGAATGTGTATCTAGGTTTTTCATATAATTAGATGGCAGACTATCATCTCCGTCTCAGAATTATTATTTATTTTAAATTTGTAAAAATTTTGTAATTAAATAATTATTCGGAGAAGACGGACCCAAAAGATAGATGATGGCATTCCCAAGTATTTCATGAGTCTCTAATTTTTATGTTTTTGAATTGTTGAAAATAAAATTGATAAATTGCATTAAAAATTGTATTTTTTGAAAAAGGGTGGTTTCTGCTCGGTTGGCATGTCCAGTTCGACAGGCTGATGGTCGTAGATTGGCAGGCGGGACGTGAGGTTTGGCAAGCCATCAACGGGGTAGAAATTAGGTGGCTCTAGCGGTAGGCCGAACTTCTGGTTCGATAGGCCGATCTATCATGTATCGGCAGGCCGATCTGTAAAGATCTGCAGGCTAGTGGGTCATGACCGGCAGGCTGATTACACAGATTGGCTTGCCAATAGAGAGCTAGCAATTTTTCCAAAAAAGGTGCAGTTTTTTGGTGCAGTTTGAATTTTATTTTTGAGACAATTCTAAGAAACATCAAATTTGGATTTGACTGGAAATTTGGAGTATTTGATTCATACGGGATTGAAGACTTACGGATGGCATTACAAGAAGAAGGATATAGCTTGGAGATATAAGGATGAAGAATCGATAATATGTTTCGATTATTCTCTTGTAATCTTTGTTTTCTATTCTTTAGGGTGGAACCATAATATTACGGTTATTATTTTACTTGTAGCTTTGCTTGATTGCTTTGCTTGTTTGCATTATAATGTGATTTACCATGTATATTGATAACATGCCATATAGAATAGGGAGTGCCACTTAATTAAAATTGTTCATGCATATCTTTTAAAATAAAACATTAATTTCAAAAGATTGAGTGGGAGAAGGTTTTCGAAGAGAGGAACTAAGGCCTCAATCGTTGGTCCATAGGAATAACATGGTGGTCCTGACCGCTAGGAAGGGATTTCTATTATATACTAGATTAGATCTCTGAAAGGATAAGGTATTTTAGTATGATTTAGGATTGCACACCCCTAAGTGGTGATTATAAATCATGGATAAAATATTGAAACGATGGTTATACACTCATGTTAATTTTATTATTAACTTCCCCTAGGAGCTCTCTTAATAAAATTAATGGCCAAAGAAACGATTATTAATATATGCTGGATCATACGGGTCCTGGATGGCATATATTAATCAGGAAGGGATCCGTGTTACTGATTGAATTTAGCATGCTCCCCTAAGAGCTTGTTGAATTCTGAGTTGGGAATTATCGTTGTAAGGTTGTCATATTTTCAAGGTTTTGACACATAGACACATTTGTATGTTTTTACATGATTGTATTATCGTACTAAATTATTATGATATGTTTACTTATGTTTCGTATATGATTCTTTATTATAGATTAAAAATGTCTAAAAACACTTTATCTTCGATACTTGACAAAAACCTATTAACTGGAGAGAATTATAATGATTGAAAACGAAACTTGGATATTGTCCTTTCCTTTGAGAAACTAAAATTTATGCTAACAGCCCCTTGTCCTCCCAAGCCTACGGGAGACTCAACTAATGAGCAATTCCAAGCGTACAATTACTGGAAAGATGCAAATGATCAGGCCTGCTGCTATGTTATAGCCTGCATGAAAAACGTGCTACAGGCTCAACATGAAGATTATGAGACTGCGAAGCAAATCTTGGATAATCTTGAAGACATGTTTGGAGGCCAGGCCCTAATAAAGTGGCAATGGGCACTTCAGAAACTCTTAAACTATAAGCAGAGGCCAGGGACGTCTGTAAAGGAGCACATGATGTTGGTCATGGGTTGCCTTGCTAAGGCACAAACCAATGGAGCCGACATCGATGCTGAAACTCAAATGACTATGGTCTTTGAGACTCTATCGAAGGAATTTATTCTATTTAGAACTACTTTTAGTTTAAGTAATAGACGGGATATGACCTTAACAGAATTAATGAAACAGTTACAAGAGTTCAAACTATTGATCAGGGAGTCTTCTGCAGGTGGACAGGCCAATTTGACAGCTGTTTCTGGTTCCAATCCTAGTTCTAGGAATGGAAAGAAACAACGGGCCAAAAATAGGAAGCCTTTTGTTCCAATTAATAACAAGAGCAAGAAGAAGAAGAAGAAGAGGAAGAAGACGAACCTGAAGAAGCTTAAGTGCTTCTTCTACAGGAAGGTTGGGCACCTCAAGAAGCATTACAAGGACTTCCTTTCCAAAGGAGGTAGGTGTGATCTTCTCTATTTAGAAACTTGTTTGGTTGAGGAATCCAATGACATTTGGGTCATAGATTCTGGTGCAACTAATCATGTTTGTGTTTCTTTGTAGTTAAAGAAACGAGAAGTCTGCTTCATGAAGACTTCACGCTTCAGATGGACGATGGATCCTTGGTCTTAGAGGAAGCAGTGGGAGACGTCCATCTTTATTTTGATAATTATAGAAATTTAATTTTGCGAGATTGTTTTTATGTTCCAAAATTTAAAAGGATTTTAATTTCTATAGCTTGTTTATTTAAAGACTCCTATTTGGTTTCTTTTAATAATAAAGTGATGATTTGTAAAAACAAATCTTTTATCTATTCTGGACAGATGCCAAATAATCTACATTTTATCAAACCTAAGATGGATTTACTACTTAATGCTGAGATAAATGATAAGAACTCTAAAAGACTTAAAACTTCTCACTCTAATAAGATTTATCTTTGGCATTTGTGCCTTGGTCATATTAACCTAAATAGGATTTAAAGGCTAGCAAGGGATGGACCTTTAAGTCACTTAAAGGTGGAATCTATACCTCATGTGAATCTTGTTTGGAGGGTAAAATGACCAAATGACCATTCGGGTCTAAGGGCAATAGGGCCGAAGGGGTTTTGGAACTTATGCATAGTGATGTTTGTAGACCGATGAAAATCTAAGCACGAGGAGGGTATGAGTACTTTGTCACTTTTATTAACGATTACTCAAGGTATGGGTATGTGTACCTGATGCACCACAAAAGCGAAACTTTTGATAAGTTTAGGGAGTTTTAGGCTGAAGTGGAAAAGCAATTAGGTAGACCCATAAAAGCACCTCGATTTGATCAAGGTGGAGAATGCATTTTTGATGAGTTTCTGGTACACTTATTAGAAAATAGGATTTTATCCTACTTGACAGCGCTGGGCACTCCGCAATAGAATGGCATAGCAGAGAGAAGGAATAGGACTTTATTAGATAAGGTAAGGTCTATGATGAGTTATTCGTCATTACCTTTATCCTTTTGGGGATATGCATTACAAACCACATGTTATCTTTTGAACAATGTGCCTTCAAAATCGATCCCTAAAACTCCTCACGAGTTGTGGACGGGCAGAAAGACATCCTTAAACCATATTCACATATGGGGATGTCCTACTCATGTCCTGTTTAAGGATGCAAATAAGTTGGAAGCACATTCAAAAGTTTGTGTGTTTATAGGATGTCTAAAAGGAACTAAAGGGGGTTATTTTTATAACCCAAAGGAAAATAAAGTCGTGGTTTCAACTAATGCAACTTTCCTTGAGGAGAGTTACATGGACGACTTTAAACCTTGAAGCAAAATGGTGCTTGAGGAGTTAAGAAGTGATCTAATCACTTTAGAGGTTTCGAATGAAACCGTTCCAATCAGAGTAGAAAAACCAAACGAACCTGAACAACAACCTAAGGGGCTTCGGCGTAGTGGGAGGATCGGATGTCAACCCAAAAGGTATATGTCCAATGGTGAGGCTTTCTTGGCTGAACCGGATAAACATGACAGGGATCCTTATACTTACGTAGAGACAATGGAGGATGTTGATTCGAAACTGTGGACAGAGGCCATGAACATAGAGATGAAGTCTGTGGAGACTAATCAGGTCTAGGAGCTTGTAGATCTTCCCAAAGGGATAAAACCCATAGGGTGTAAGTGGATCTATAATAGAAAAAGAGGAGTGGATGGAAAGGTCGAAACCTTTAAGGCTAGACTGGTAACTAAGGGTTACACGCAAAAGGAAAGAATCGATTACAAGGAAACCTTCTCGCCTGTAGCCATGCTTAAGTCCGTCCAAATTCTCTTGTCCATAGCTACTGCTCTTGACTACGAGATTTGGCAGATGGATGTCAAGATGACTTTTCTAAATGGCTATCTTGATGAGTCCATTTAGATGGAACAACCAGATAGGTTCAAGGTCAAAGGTCAAAAGGATAAGGTTTGTAAACTACTAAAGTCAATTTATGGACTTAAGCAGGCTTCCCGTTCTTGGAACATAAGATTTGATCAAGTGATCAAGACTTATGGGTTCTCACAAAATATGGATTAGCCATATGTTTGCAAACACATTAAGGATGGGAAGGTGGTTTTTCTACTGTTTTATGTAGATGACATTCTGCTAATTGGCAATGACATTGGGGTATTGTCATCATCAAATTATGGTTGACCAAGTAGTTTAACATGAAGGACTTGGGTGAGGCTAATTTTGTTCTTGGTATCTAGATCTTTTGGGATAGGAAGAACAAAATGATAGCTTTGTCACAATCCGACTACATAGATAAAATTCTTAGGAGGTTTATAATGCAAGATTCCAAGAAAGGTGGGCAACCATCTAGGTTTGGAATTACTTTTTCTAAGAAAGACTCTCCAAAGTCTGAGGAAGAAAGAGAATACACGAAGAAGGTGCCTTATGCTTCGGCAGTGGGTAGTCTCATGTATGCCATGCTTTGCACATGATTGGATATTTGTTATGTGATCAGGATTATAAGTTGATTTCTGGCAGATCTAGGACCAAACCATTGAGTTGCGGTTAAGCATATTTTCAAGTACCTGAGAAGGACTCGAGGGTATGTGCTTGTGTATTCGGGTGAGGATTTGACTCCTCTAGGATACACTAACTTGGATTTTCAATCCTGTCTGGATTCTAGAAGATGGACTTCAGGTTTTGTGTTTACTCTAGGCGGTGGTGCCATCAATTGGAGAAGTGTGAAGCAAGATTATACTTTGGATTCAACGATGGAGGTCGAGTATGTGGCAGCTAGTGATGCTTCAAAAGAAGCAGTGTGGCTCCACAAGTTCCTTAGGGATCTTGAGGTAGTTCCTAGTATGGAAAAGGCGGTATCACTGTACTATGATAACAATGCGGCAGTAACTAATGCTAAGGAACCAAGATTTCACAAGAAGAGTGAACATATTGATCGAAAGTATCATGTGATAAAGGACTTCGTCAAGAGTGGACATGTCACAGTGTGCAAAATCACGTCAGAGGACAATTTAGTTGATCCATTCACAAAGACACTTATTGGGAGAGTCTTCGAAAGGCATGTGGATGCTATGGGGATGCGAGATTTGTCATATTTACTCACTTAGTGCAAGTGGGAGATTGTTAGACTTGTATGGCCTAAAGAGTAAAAATGTAATATGTTTTTGAAGACATTTTTATCAATAAAGAATTTATTTATTATTTATATACCAAATCTTGTCCTCTTTACGTTCATATTTGTTGAATGTATGTTAAGCAAACGATAGTCTGAGATCGTCGGTCTAAACCTCTAAGAATTGGGCATATGATGGACAAATTACACAGAAGACACGATTCTTAAAGTGACGATCTAAATCATAAGATCCGCAATAGAGGGAATAAAGTTGGACACTTTAGTCATGTAAAGATTGTTGTGTTGTTTATATCCCTATTAGGAGATGGTTTGTCTTGACCATCGGAGTTGGACTACGTGAATAGAAACATTGGCACATTGTCATAGGTGATGATATGTTAGATCGAGACATAAACTGAATTGATTTGGATTAATAATTCTATCTCCGATTCACTTTAGACAACCATTTGTATTGTATCTTAATCCTAAGATGAATAGTGGGCCCGTTATCTTGACTTGTATCTTTTGATGTATCAAAGGGTGACACCCATATTTTAATAGTGGTATGTATGCTGGTACATTAGAGGCAAGACTCTTAATAGTGTGGACCTGTTATTGATAGATATAGAATCTGTAGCTCTTCTTTAGGAGTAGTGATATCCTCTTATATGTGTTATCTTATAATTGGAAAACTAGAGCACTTAACCATTTGGATACATAGGTGTAACCGAATGGTGTACTGTATTTAGATGGTAAGTTTTCCGATGGTGAGATAATAGAATGTAAGATAAAAATAATCAGGAAAGTAAGACAGAACTTGTCCTTAAGTCGATTATGGATAATCCTATAGGGATACGATACACTATGATAAGCATAGAGACTTAGCTATATGGGCTTCGTAATTCTATAGAGTTCGAGAGTGCAACTCCAAGCTTTTAGTGGAGTAGCGTTGGAGTTGATAATTATGAAATGTATATCTGGGATATTGAGTTTCATAATTATTGGGAGCTTGAACTATATAGGTCCATCAGGTCCCCTTTGCTAGCTTACAAAATCCTGTAACGATACGGCGTGTTTTTCTAATAATTGGTGACTTATATCAAATTTATTAGATTGGTTGAAATTCGGAAGAATCAAATAATTCATGTTTGTTTATCAGTTGAATTAATTTTGCGACAAAATTAATTTAAGATAAATTTGTTGAATTATTGGGATCAGATAATTCTTGTTTGTTTATCAGTTGATTTAATGTTGAATAAATTAGATCAAGATAAACTTGTAGAATTATTAGGAATTTATTTATTTTCCTAGAAATTATCTAGATAAAGTTGTTTTAATTAGATAACTTTTCTATTAGGTTATTTGAATTAAAACTAAGGCTTTATCCTATAGAATCTCGAGTAGAAAATAAAAGATTCGTTGAGATTTTTTTTCGACAATTTGGCATGCCGATTTTCAAGTTCGACCTGCCAATGGGGTAAGTTCGGCCTGCTTGTTAGACAAATCGGCTTGCCTATGCATGAAAAAAAGATCACCTATTTTCACACGGATTTCATTAGATATTGATCCAAATTTGATTCTGATTCAAATTTTTGAGAACTTATCTAATAAGGACTGACCCTAGACCTAACCTCTATAAATAGGGAGTGAGTTTCATAAGTTATTTAGATTAATTGAGAGATTAAGAGTTATACTCTGTTGGTGAGAATCTGAAACTCCCTAAGAGCTCTTGTTCACAAATCACGAACACTAGTTTTGAATTCTCTTAATTGGTTGGAAGGAGAATCACCTGGTGGAAGATCTATATGTGTGAGCCCACACTTACTCCAATCGTGGATAGAGAATAGTAAAGAAGGCTAGTTGGTTGAGGTTGTTCTAGAACGTTACTTCTCTTCACTGATTACAGGAGCTTTTCGGCACACAAAGGTTAGTAAGATCTGGTTAATTTACGCATATAGCATGTCTAATTTGAGTTTTGAAAAATACTATGATATAAAATTTAAACTTCTATTGTGTACTATTTTTCCAACACCGATACTTGACCACAGCCGAATTGCCTGACGTCTGACAAGAGGCATGTCGAATCCGTAACAGTTCGACCTAGTATTCAATGATCGACAAAAATTATATCAGTAAGGCTACACCACTCCATGTCTGAAGTGCGTAGGGCCTAAAGAAGCCGAGTATCTAATGACGGAGATCCATGTAGGCTTATGCGGAAACCATTCAAGGGGGCAATCCTTGGCCTAAAAATGTCTCCAGTAGGACTACTACTGGCCAACCATGGAGCAAGATTGCAAAGACTATGTATGAAAATGCCTCAATTGCTAGCAAGTCACAAGGGTGCTTGAACACCATGCCAAGCCACTCACCTTATTACATCGGCATGGCCATTTGCCAAGTGGGCCATTGATCTAATTGGGCCCCTTCCTCAGGCCCGATCCTAATTCAAGTACTGCATTGTAGCCATTGATTACCTCACCAAATGGGTCGAGGTAGAGCCGTGCATCAATATGATCGAGGCAAAGTGTACCAACTTCATGTGGAAAAACATCATTTGTCGATTTGGAATCTGACATACCATTGTCACCAACATTGCTAAACAATTCGAGTCCTCAAGCCTCCTCTGCCTATGCAAGCAGCTTGGCATCAGGAAAGTCTTCTCCTCTCCAAGCTACCCACAGAGCAACGGGTAGGTAGAAGCAGTCAACAAAACAATTAAGGATAACCTAAAGAAGAAGCTCGAGGGCCTCAAGGGAGCATGGATTAATGAGCTCCCAAAAGTGATCTAGGCCTACCGAACAACTGCCCGGATAGCTACCGAAGAGACTCCATTCTCACTTGTGTATGGAGCAGAGGCAATCATCTCGGTAGAGTTAGGATTGCCTAGCTTGAAGGTTGAGCATTATGACAAAATCCAAAATGTGAAGGTCATAATGTCCAAACTTGACTTGCTTGAGGAAAAGAGGAACCAGGTAGCAATCCGTAATGTAGCCCAGAATTTAGTCGTGGCTCGATATTACAACAAACAGGTACAACTGAGAAGCTTTAAGTTTAGAGATTTGGTACTAAAAAAGGTCATGGTTCTACAACCTAGGGTGGGGTCCTTTGGTCTAAAATGGGACGGGCCATACAGGGTTGTTGGAATTATCCAACCAAGCACCTACTGACTATCTGATATGGAGGGAACCTTGTTTAGTCATCCTTGGAATGCTGATCTTCTCAAGAAATTTTTTTGTTAATCCCAACCAGTAATACTTTTTGACCTCTGGCTATATTCTTTTTGTAACTAGACCTATTGAATAAGATTGGAATGTAAATACAAAACATCAATGAAATGTAAATTCCTACACTATTCCATCGAGCAATATGCGTTTAAGGAATAAAGCAAATCCCAAAGAAGGATAACGTAACTCTAACCTGGAGGACCAGGCTACAACTCTCGAAGAGGGAGGGCAATCCTAATTAACCAAACTGGGGAGTTGATTGGAAATTAGTCAGCCATGTCTGTTGCTGTATAGACTACCCCGAAGAGTCACCTTAGCAAAACAATTGCTTGACTACCATTAGACTTGTAAAAGTTTTCGTAAACTTAAACAAGTCTAGAGGGCGACAGGGTACGGGTTATCACGCGCTGTTGTGCTTTGCCTGATCGAGAAAAAGGGGTTCCCTGCTCGAATTAACTCGGTAACTACCAAGACAATAAACTCGGCAACAGTAGGATTAAGAAACAGGAGCTTAAAAAACTAAGTTCTAGAAATGCCCCTCCCTAGGAGCACCCAACTTGGTTAAATTCCCTGATCAACTTCGAGGCCGAGGTTTATGTTAACTCAGCAAAACAAAGGCTAAACTATGTTCCTAAGAAACTCTTCAACCCAGAACATGTACTTGAGAACAATCGCACTTGGAAAATATTAAATATGAAACATATAAAAATCTGAGAAGCGATGAACTTGGGGGAAATTAAATTCATTAAAAGTAGTGGTGGGGAGGTATAGTTAACCGAGCACTTCCCAAGCTCGGGCACACAAAACAAGAGTAAAAAAGAAACAAAAGCTAAGCTTGGGCCCCATCCCTAGCATTGTTCTAGCCATTACCAATGCCTTGCTCATCCCTGTCGTCTTCATCGTCAACTTTGACTACCTCTTCCTCTTGCTCCGGCTACTGAGTTGTGCCCTGCTCTGGCTCGGCTATAAGTGACTAGTCAAAGCCCTTAGCCTCGAGATGCTCTGAATCAAATAGTCTCGAAGGTCGGTCATGCTGAAGTAGTAGTAGTCGGTGTACTCCGAGGATGCCTTGAACTCCTCCATGGCTTGGGCGATTCGATTAGGGAGCTCCTCCAAGAAATGCCTATTCTCTGCTTGAGAGGCCTCCAACTGGCCCCTGAGTCGAGCGGCCTTATCCTTGGCCAGTTCGACAGCTCTCCTCACCTCCTTCGCCTCCACCTTAGCCTAGTCGGCTTCTTCTTTTGCCTTCCTCGACTCCTCCTCTACCTAAGAAAGGGACTCTTTGATTTGGTTAAGCTCTGTGATTTTCTCATTGAGCTCCTTCTCGACTTCCCTCCACCTGAGGAAGGTCTTCTTGCATCTGTCCTTCTCTAGGTTGAATTCCTTTAACCTAACCACATAAGCCATGTGTACGAAGGTGCATGTCTGAGGAAAACAGGACTATCAATGTGCGACAAGAAGAATAGGAAAAGAAAGGAAGCACGAGGTGGAGTAAGCACATACCTTGGTGGTAGAATGGAAGGCGGCCTCAGACAGACCCTTGAATTCCTCTCCTCGAAGGTTTGCCAAAAAGTCCTCCTATAGGACCGCATCCCTGAGGTAATCAAGGATATGCCGATGGTAGTTCGGGTACCTCCTCGAGGGAATTCCCGAGGATGGCACCACTGTTGTATTGGTGGCAGGAGGAGTCTCGCTCGAAGAAGCCCTTGTCCTCGTTGGCTGGGGTGGTTGTTCTTGGACTGATGTGGATGCTTGCTCGGGCCGCAGAGGAAGTTTAGTTCTCGGAGTCCTCTTGCGCTTTTTTTCGATCACTACAGCCTTGCCCTTCTGCTTGCGAAGGCTCTCCGTGAAAGCACGCCTCTCTTCTATAGTACTTAGCCTTGAAGACATTTCTATAGTCAAAATCCTTCCAAGTCAAAACGAGGTCGGCATGCTAAAAAAAAAAACTTGGGGCTGACCTCCGATCCGGAGCTGGCGGACGGGTATAAGAGCCAAATCACGTCCTCGAGGTCCTCATCAGCTATGGCTGGCCTAGTATCGAAGGATCCACTCGACAAGTCCTTAGAGCTAGATGATGATGGCTCCCTTATAGGCCACCCGGATCGGGAAGTACTTGGCCTCGGGATGTCTACGGCGCTTGGCCTTGTGACAATCACATGCCTAGCTGACCTGACAGGTTGGGTGTTTGAAAGGGATTTGTTCCACTGGGTTCCCCGAACCAGCCATAAAGAGAGAGGATCTCGTTGCTGAGCAGAAAGGATTGCTGCCTCCTCACCTCTGGTTTCTCGAATAGGTCTTCAACTACCCTGATTATGTGGCTTGGTGCCCACGGTCTCTTACTTAAGATGTGCCCCTGCTCAAAGGTCATCGGGACACGCTGGTCATCAGGGATGGCCTCACTAGTTCGAGCTAAATATTACCCCCGACATAGAACCACTCGTATTTCCAGTGTTTGTTTGAGTCGTAGTTACCCAAGATAAAGTCATTCCTAAAGCCGATGACATAGTACCAGCCAAATTGTGGGGGAAGCTTCTTCATCTTGTAAACTTGTTTGCATGCCTCCCATGGCATCTCTGTAGCCCAGTAGTACTCTACAAAATGTACATCCTGATCAGCAACCTGCAACTGCTTAGGTTAAGTTGTGCCGGGCACATGTTGAGGTCGTTAAGTGCCCAGCATAGAAAAGGATGAAACGGTAGGCACAGCTCAGCTTAGAAGAACTCCACATACAAAGTGATACAGCCCTCGGGCAGAGTCAAGAGTGAATTGTTCTCCTCAGGTGCAATAAGGATGATGTCATTTGGGATCCCAAACTCGACGTGTAAATCCTCAAGCCGAGACTCCACCATGGCGTTGGTGTATGCCATTGCTGACGTCTACCTTGGTCAGGTTATTTGGTAGGCTATCACTCCTTGGACTCGAGTGACTCTGACCCTCTCATGCTCCTCCACAAGGCTCTCGATCTGCGTTGCCTCCTTGACTCTTCGCTCCTCATTGGAGAGGTCGACAGTTACCCTGCCTACAACCGAGATAGGGGCACTAGAGTCTCGACCGGAGGTGCTTGGAACATCGACTGCAGCCTCTAGCTTGGCCCACTCCTAGGCAGTAACTTTAGATGTGTCGATGTTGGCTGCTCTGATGTAGGGATCCTCACCCCTGCACGGCCTCACCGGGCCCTCCTCGTCCAGCAGGTTGAGGAACTCCTGCTTGAGGATGGTCTAGGAGTCGACCCTTAGTATTTTGACCAACCGATCAGCTCCATCTTACTCTGGGGAAAGGCTTTTGATGTCGACCACCGTGGAAGGCGAGTTGGCCTCATGATTGCTTTCTGACCAGGAAATATTGGCATTCTAAGAATCTGACAAGTTACTCATTTTCTCGTGCTTATCGAGAAATTACCTGATTGGGCTGTGGAAGCTTGGGAACGTAAAGTCTTCGGGCTAGTAACTACAGCTCGACAATTAAAAACTCAATGGTTGCAAAATGTGGCCTTAATCACATGAAAATGACAAACAGATTGGGCCTATTTATAGCCATCTTAGGCGGGAAACCTAGGTGTAGAAAACAAAGAGACGCGATTATTATGCCTATTAGGAGGCGTAGTCGCTCGCGAAGAGACACGTGTCCCTAGGTTCCTTCACACGACCTTTTGTTTCATAGTATCTCGGGATGCCTCTTTATCTTCTATTCTGAGCTGACCTCACCCACTTGGCATAGTCCACCCGGCCGGACACTAACTAGGTGAACTAGGGTGGGGGGCTACTGTTGAGTGTGAGCTCGGTGCCACTACCTAGGAGCCAAACTCTAGGAGGTTGGCCAAACAACTCGACAGAGTTATGATGAGCTTACAACTAACCACGATGACCCTGGATGTCATGTCCGAGGCGCTTCTTGGGGCCCCCTGGGCCGCACCTTATCAGGCTGCCTCATCGGACTAGTACCAGTTTGGGTCAGTCTATTCTCTCTCTAAAGTGGGCTGCTACTCACCATCATTGGCTAACAGATGGCAAATAACTCACCGTCTGATGGGGGCCAATCCATCCGTAAAAGGACATGACACTTGTCTTCTGCCATCTGACATGCCTTGATGTGACACTTGGGTTGTGGGCAAAACCCACCTAACACCCAGTCCAAGTGGTAGCCTATAAATAGGACGCATTTATTGCATTCAAGTAAGCAAGCTCCTTCCCACCTAACAAGTTCTCGACCTCTACCAAGCAACCCGTGCCTTGAGCATCGGAAAGGCCTTATCTATTGATTGACTCTTTTTTGCGTCCGAACCGTCCCTCCTCTTGTTGTGGGCCTACCTAATCAGGCAGAGACAAACAGGAAAGAGCTAAATACCGTGCGTCGCCTCACGCGGTGTTGATTCGACGTCGGACCTTGGTAAGCTTCAAGAAAAGCTGAGTAGGAAGAAGGACCTTCTCTAACAATAAGACATAAAGAAATACCTGTGAACAATAATAGCATTTATCAACAAAACAATAGTTCTAAGTCTCCCAAAAGCTTGAGTTTGAACTCAGGACCTCTTTCTCTAGTAATATGTGGGTTTACCAATCCATCTCAAAAGTTCAAACCGATAGAAGATGAGCCAACAATAGTTTTATATCCTAACAAAAACAATAAAAGAGCCAAAGGAGAACAATAAAGTAATCTTAATTTTAGGTTGAAAGTGCTTCCATTCACACATGAAGCTGATCCATATGCTCTTGGCTGAGTAGAAAAAGTTGGGAACTTTAAGCCTCTTTTTAGATCCATCTTGCACTAGAAGATGATCTAGGAAGGCCTGTAGCCTCTTTTTGCCAGCCATCTAAGCCACATTTTTAATCCAAATCTCCAATTAACTAAATTATAAAAATGAAAGAAAGAAAAGCCACCAACAAAAAAGAATGATGTTGAATCCCATGTTAAATGTGCTTACAATAGAATTATGGAAATGCTGAAACGAGCTCTATTTCAATGCACCTCCAAATTTTCCATTACCAATCTAATAATGTTCTATTCTAGACCAAAAGTCCAAATTTTATTTTTTTGTGTCTTATTGTTTTCATATTTTTTCAATTCTATCCCAAAAACAACTGTCTAGATATATGTTCAGATTAGCAACATGTATAAGAAATACAATGAAGAAAAAGGAAAGAGAACATGGTAGAGAAAATAATTACCTGTTCTTCCTCCAGCCAAATAAGAGCATTGTTGTTGCCATAGTAACTTTGGTTTGAAGGGGGCTCCATTTGAATGCTTAATGCAGGTGGTATTTCTCCCTGAACACAACTAGTATATAAAAAAGAGAGGAAAAAAACCCAAAGAAAAGATCAAGGGAAATCGATATATACACAAAGATCTGAAAGTTTCACAAACAATAATTCTTATGACACGAATTAAAAAATGGAAAATATTAAGAAATGCCCTTTCATAGCAATGACATGCTCTCACTTCCCCGTGGACAGAATTTTTAGAGAAGTCACTAGTATATAATGTATATATTTATCAATTTTCTATTATAATATATATATATATATTTATAAATTTTCTATTTAAAACAAATATTTATACACATGCAAATTTCTTACCATTGAAGGAGAAACTTGGTCAAATTGTTGTGTTCTCTACACCAAGCCAGTAGGAGGCCTAAAGGGGTTTGCTCATGAGGCAAATTCATGTTAAGTGCCAATCCTAGACTAAACTTGGTAGAATTATCTCCCTTGTCAACATAATAGTCACAAGAATTCCACACTTTAGGAACCTTAGAGTTCCCAAGAATCTCATATGCTTTATGATGATCCAAGTTATTGGCTAATTTGTAACACTAGTTATTTTCTTAACGAGTATTATGGAAATTAAATTAATTATTAGTGTGCTAATTAAAATTTGTTTCATGTTATTTATTTTTACTTATTTTTAAATTTTTTAAGATTTTTCTATATCTATTTAGTATATTTACCTAACTTTTAATTATTTATGAAAATGCCATTTTGGCATTTTGTGTCTAAAAGTCTCGAAAAAGATTCATTTTTCCTACCCTATTTCTTTTCATTCCTTATCCTTGCTAACACTCTCTCTTTCTTTCTTCCTTCTTTTTCTCTTTCTTTTCTTCGTCTTCTTTACATCCATGATGAAGCAAAAGCTAGAGAGATCAAAAGGGAAAATTCAAGCGACCCTTTTACAAAAACCACAAACAATCTCACAAGCTCAAAGATCAAGGGGATTTAGGTGATTTCAAGTTTAAACTCTACTTTTGAACTAAGTTTGAGGTTAGATTTTTAAAACTCTAATATTGGTTCTAAGTTGTATTTTGGTATGAAAATTGTGAGAAATGTTTTCTTGATGTTTGTGGGTAATTCTACAACATTTTTGAATACATAAATCTTTTTTTAAATCGAGTTTTTGAGATAGTTTTGAAAAGTTTTGATCTTTGGTTTAGATTTGTTCGTTGAGCATGAAAATTTTGAAAAGAATGATCTATATGTGTATAAATGTGTTAAACCATGATTTTTATGCATTTTCTATACCCTAAAAATTGTTAAAAAGGATCAGATTCAGTTTTAATGTTTGAAAACTTTGAAAATGAAAATTGGAATTCGTAGAAGTTGATCTATTGACAGGCTGATATTTTCAATTGGCAGCCCAAACCCGTCGGCAGGCTGAACACCATGAATCGGCATGCCAAACACTGTTTAGTTCAGTAGGTCGATAAGCAATACTGGCAGGTCGATGAACAGTAATCGGCAAGCCAAAAGAGAGTCCAAAAATAGAAGTTTTGTTCAAAAGGCCAAAAATGGTTGATTGGTAGGCCTATTAGGAATTCCAAACACACTAGTTTTACACCATTTTATGTTACAAAATGTTCCAAGGATTTCATATAAATGATTACAACACGCTAATAAGAATAGTTGGTAAATCGGTATGATTATGGATTAGAAATTTAGCTAAAATATGGTTATTTTATATGTCAAAGGATGACGAAGTACTTGGAACTTACTTGGTGAGCTTGTTATTGTGAGCTAGAAGCTATCAGCATGGTAATTTGAAAAGAGGTAGGAATTCTATTACTCATCTTTTATGAGTTTTTATGGAATTAAAATTGGTTATTTTACTACAAGATATATATATATATATATATATGTATGTTGAACTACTATTATATGAGTATCACATATGAAACTATGACATCAACTCATCTTGTATTGTACAACGAGGAATATATTGATTTGACATATGTTGTTGTAAATTGAGAAGCATGGTTAGGAAAATCTGACTCTATACATAATGAATGATTACAGAGGAATAGTAAGACGTGAAGAGGGCAGCGGTTACGTCATTGGGTACGAATACCCTAAAAGGTAAAATAGAGGGAGGTGATGATACTCCCTTGGGCCGAAAGTCCCAGAACCCACTGTATAGGAATCAACTTGGTGAGGATTCAGGGCTTGGTGTCCCCTCACCGAAACACGCATGGAATGATTGTAGGGTGGTCAAGCATGCCCATTTGGGTTTCGTTAAGTTGAGTGATATGATATTCTATTGCATAATGAATACAAATGAGCATAATTGAATCCTAAATTAATATGTGTAATATATATATATATATATGTATGGAACTTAGTAAGAATAATCACAAGGTATCCACCAGAATTGAACATGATAATATTGATGAATAATATTGAGAACTAACTAACCATGCAGGTTTTAATGTGGCAATGATAAAAAAACAATGAGTGATGTTTTTCCTACTAAGCATATTATCATTCATTTCCCTATATTTCTATCTTTTCGGGACTCATAGTGTGTGAGGTGGTGACAAGAAACATAATTGAGAAGCTATATAGCTATGTATTGTTGGATTTGCTTCATTTGATAAGAATGTCCATCATGTTAACGTAAGCATCGAATGTTACTTTCTGTGACTGTATTTAAATGTGTTGAGAGTTGGAATGATGATGATGATGATAGTTTTGTATTATTAAACTAAATGTGCTACATTACATTGTAGTTTAATTGTTGTTTATATTTTTACTTTGTTGTGAGAATTTTCATTTAAGTCCCGAGAAAATTTTTGTTTATTTATATTTTCTAATCTCCATTTTATTTATTAAAAACTATTAACTCCACTTAGGGACGTTATAAAATTTTTGGTATCAAAGCCTAGGTTCGATTAACCTAAGCAGTATAGTAGCACTTTAAAGTTGAATTTTCAATATATCACCAAAATGAACCTTCATGTTGGTTTATACAATCCATAAGGATCTAACATGGAAAGGCCCTAGAATGAGAGTATTAATGGTTATATGAGAATGATAATTATATGGAATGAATTATGCATAGATTGTTTAAGAGAGATTCATATAGATGCAAGGAGTTAAGAGCCTTTTATCTCTTGAGAAATAATAAGAAATACAAGGTTTGAGTTGTTGATTTCAAAGTTTGGCATAGATGTGTTAAATTCTTCATAATTGATTTAAACCTATGTAGTGATTATGCATGTACTTGACAGAGTGCTTAAGTCTCAATAAATTTTCTTAAAGGTTCCATTTACTTGAGCAATATGAGA
>CAMOHE010042551.1:0-10939 GCA_946598075.1 Artocarpus hirsutus
ATCTATAAATGTGACAAAATATTTATTCCCACCTCTGGTTTGAACAAACTTTAAGTCACAAACATCGCTATGTATTAAATCAAGTGGCTCGGTATTTCTCTCAATCGTTTGAAACGAAGATCTCGTTAGTTTTGCCTTCACACATATTTCACATTTATGTTTGGGATCAATATTAAACGTTGGTATGTGATCCAAGTTAATTAATCTACGCAAAGTATCATAATTAACATGACCTAGTCTACCATGCCATAAATTAGAAGACTCAAGCATATAAGCGGAAGGCTTTTTATTCTTATTTATGGAATTGGGCTTAATAGCCATTACATTCATTTTCCACATTTCATTTTTCACATATCCCTTTCCCACATACATCCTATGCTTAGACAAAACTATTTTATCAGCTTCAAAAACCATCTTGAAGCCGTGAACTCAGCAGAGTTCCAGAAATGAGATTCTTTCGGATATCAGGCACGTACAGCACATTTTGAAGCTTAACTTCTTTGCCTGATGTCATTTTCAGAAATACCATCCCTTGGCCCTTGATCTCAGATGTGGCAGAGTTGGCCATATACAACTTTTCTCCAGCATCTGACAGTTCGAGTTCAGCAAAAGCAGTTTTATCACAGCAGACATGGCGTGTAGCCCCAGTGTCTAGCCACCACTCCTTCGGATTGGAGTCCACCATGTTGACTTTAGACACCACGGCGGAAAGACTGATGTCTGACACTTCTTGTGTGATGGCGTCCACCACATTGGCCTCTTTCTTCTTATTTTTCTTCGGCAACCTACAATCTGCCGACTTGTGACCCATCTTGTCACAGTTGAAACATTTTCTTTGGAATTTCTGCTTCTTTGAAATTCCACCTTTAGGCCCCAGCTTGAACCCCGACTTGGTTTTCTTGTTCTTGGAGCTTTTATCATGCTCCACCACATTTGCTTTGGCAACAAACTTGTTAAAAGGCTTTTTCTCATATCTTTTGTTGTCTTCCTCAATGCGAAGTCGAACAATAAGATCTTCAACGCTCATGTCCTTACGCTTGTGCTTTAGATAGTTCATGAACTCATTCCACGCAGGGGGTAGCATCTCTATGATTGCAGCTACCTGGAAAGACTTGCTAATTACCATTCCTTCTGCATGAATTTCATGAATGAGTAATTGCAGTTCTTGAACTTGACTAATTATAGTCTTGGAATCCACCATTCTGTAGTTCGTAAACCGTCTAACTATAAACTTCTTAGCACCAGCATCTTCTATTTTGTATTTATGATCCAAAGACTCCCACACTTCTTTGGCCTTTTTTTCGAACTATACACATTATAGAGTGCGTCAGTCAAGCCATTCAAAATATAGTTTTTGCACAAAAAGTCAGAATGCTTCCATGCTTCAACAGCAAGCAAGGTCTGAGCATCTGTTTCATCCTCTCTAACAGTAGGAGGATCCTCTTTCAATAATCTCGCAAGATTCAATGTTGTCAAATAAAACAACATCTTCTGTTGCCAAGTTTTAAAATTCAGTCCATTAAACTTTTCAGGTTTTTCATTGTGGTTAACAGGAACTGTAACCGACAAAGGTTGTGTCGAGGTCGAGGCATAAACCTTAGGAGACAGCACTGGTGTCTCAGAAGTGCTCCCAGTTAGAACATTCTCAGTTGGAATAACATTCATATTATCACCCATTTCTTCAACTGAAAATAAAACTATAAATTAGTTTCCTTTAAAAATTAATTAAAATAAAAGAAACTGTAACTTAAAAAATATCAAAACATTAATAAAAACGTAAACAGGTTATATTATAACTTAAACTGTTATAAACTATTATAAATGCAAAAACGTAAACAAAGGGATAAATGAAACTTATCATATATGATAAAAGTTTTTTAAAAAAAAAAAAAAAAACAAACCTGTTATATACTTATAACATAAGCCAACGTTATATAACTGATATATAACAAAATTGTTATAACAAAAAAAAAGAAAAAAAGAAACTTTTACATATATTATAACAAAAACAAAAAGGACTATAACAACTATCATGTAATACAACCTTCATATATATATATATATATATATACATATATTTAAAATGTAAACATATAGGAACGAAACAAAACTCTTATAGTTTATGCACATAAATGTTAACTAATATATATATATATATATATATATACACACACACACACACAAAAACAAGAACAAAAGGTCATGAACAGATCAATAAAAAGCAAATATTTTTTTTTTTTCAAAGTCTCATATCCGAACACCATTAACTTAATTCAATTCTAGAATAAACTATGAATAAATGGTAAAGAAAAGCAACAAAGGAAATTCAAACCATAAACGATCAAGGAGAATTATCTTATAATGATCCGAGGCAATCAAACCAATCCAAACGTTCATAATCAACATACAAAAGCAACCTAAATGATCAATTCAAAACGTTCATAACAAAACAAATGTTTATAACAATAACAAAAGCCAACTAAATTTATGGAAGTTGAAACGTATCAAAATGGTCACAACCAAATAAGCAAGCAAACAAAATTCTATAGTAAGAAGAAAATACGAGAAAAAAAAACATAAAATCTGTTTCTCCGTTCTAGTAACCTGTCCATCTTCAAAAGGGATTCTGTTTTAA
The DNA here is from genome assembly GCA_946598075.1 of Artocarpus hirsutus. Lineage (NCBI taxonomy): Eukaryota > Viridiplantae > Streptophyta > Magnoliopsida > Rosales > Moraceae > Artocarpus > Artocarpus hirsutus. The sequence continues at coordinate 2,636 of CAMOHE010042551.1, forward strand.
GATTGTTAACAAATATATATCATGTAATATGAATAAGACAAACAGGTTACAATTGTAAAAATTAGAAATTTAAATTAAAGAAAACAGATACAACAAAACCTTCAATGGAAGCAACGCAACGTGAAAATTAGATGAAAATAGTCGAGGCACGTGTAGGTCACGCTTTCCTTAAAACAGATTCGTCCCCTCCGGTTGTGCACGAGGATTGATGGACGTCTGTCTCTCAGGATACAACGACTAGCAACGGAATCTTAAGCACTATGGGATACCGTTTCCGACGAACTTGAAACAGTGTTTTCTTCTATCACCAAAAATGACTACTACAAAACTAAGTAAAACTCAAAAACAAAAGAAAAACTCTGTGACTTTTTGAGTGCAAACTCTATGTAACTATATATTTTAAAACATGTGGAGAAGAGTTCTTTATATAATCTTAAGAAAATGAACGTTACAATCCAGGATTTATGTGCATAATGACATTGGTTGCAACCCTTCATTTTTCATGATAATGGTGCTCATTATCTCCCATTAAACCGTCGGTTGTAACATTTCATTTTCCATGATTATGAAGCTCATAATCACCAATTAACCATGCATTTGGGTGTTACAACATGAGGTTTATGACCTCCATTAATCTCCACTAATAGGCATCAATTTCTTATTCACTCAATTGCTATTTTCCAACACCAACCACATAAAGTCATGAATAGAATAATATTTTTGCACGTTATCGGATGAAAATGCAATAATTTTGCAGTGGTCCAATATTTGCAGATAAGGAGCTGGATGAAGGGTGACATGTGCACAGGATAATGGCATTGTAAAGTCTTAACATTGTCTATGTATTGTTCAACAGAAACTAAAACCCACCTTAAACCACCAAAGAGAACTTTCTTTTTCCTAACCTATATTATTAAAAAGAAAGAAAAAGGAAAAGGAAATAGTTTCCTTTTTCCTTTTTTTTCAAAAAAAAAAAAACACTGGTGATAGGATTGCCAAGTTGGCCGTGAAAAATCGTTTTCTGGTTTCTGAACCCACATTGTAAAACACATGTTGGACCTGACTGAACTGAAAATGACAGGTGAGGGCAGCCTTTGCTTGCTCTATTCTGATCTACCTGACTTATTTACTGCAAAAATGTGGCCTACCACTCCAGATTCAACACATCCCATTGGATTGTGTTTCACTGAAATATGATCTGTAACCAATGGCATCCATGTTATCTTTGTTTTGTAATCCTATCTGATCCATGCATTCTGACCCGTTGGTCAAAAAATTATAAGTTACAGTCTAAGGTATATTATATTTTTAAATTGAATCTTAATGTTTTATTAACAGTAGATTATAATCTCATGAAAATGAAATGTTTTTTCTTGCCAATATTGTCTTGTGTTGTTCTCTCATTTCTTATACCAATTTATTTGATAAGAATCGAAAAAGATACTAATAAATAAGTGTCTAATTTCAAACATCATCTTTTCAAAATAAAATAATTTTTGACTAAATCGAACGGTTTCAAAATATGTATTAACGACGAGGGTTCTCACCCTGAGAAGTCCTCCTCTTATACCATGTAATGAGATTTTCTTTTACCATATAATTAGGCTAATAAGTTAAAGTGACAATGAAGTAATCCTTTGATATTTCCGCCATATTTGTTCTATTTAGTCTTTTGATCATGATCACCTAACTAAAAGGATGAAAAGATGTCTCCTATATATATATATATATATAATATAATTAGCGTTACTGGTGAAGCTTGATTGCAAGAAAAGCAAATTGGGCAGCAAACGAACAACAAATCAAAAGCCATTATTTTGAGACCGGACATGCCCCACAAACCCCAAATAATGCGCGCGCGTGCGCGCACACACAAAACTAATGAATAAAAATAAAAATCTCTACATCACAAAATAAATTTTGGTGATATCCAAGTCAACGGACCAGAATTTTTCCTTACATTGTCTCTCTTTGCAGATTTTGAGACCTTTGATTATAATCAATTTTAATAAAAAAAAACATTATAGCATGTGAGTGTTTTACACTATAGCATATTTTTCTTGACACTGTAGCATGTGCGAACATCAAATTTTCAAACATTGTCTCCCTCATTTCTTATAACAATTTATTTGATAAGAATCGAAAAAGGTACTAATAAGTAAGTATCTATTTTCAAACATCAGATTTTCAAAATAAATTAATTTTTGACTAAAGTAAACGGTTTCAAAACATGCATTAACGACGAGGGTTCTCACCCCGAGAAGTCCCTCCTCTTATACCATGTAATAAGATTATCTCTTTCCATATAATTAGGCTGATAAGTTAAAGTAACAATGAAGTAATCCTTTGATATTTCCACGATATTTGTTGCATTTAGTCTTTTGATCATGATCACCCAACTATGAGGATGAAATGATATCTCCTACACACACATATATATATATATATATATATATATATATATATATAAAATTAGCGTTACTGGTGAAGCTTTGATTGCAAGAAAAGCAAATTGGGCAGCAAACGAACAACAAATCAAAAGCCATTATTTTGAGATCGAACATGCCCCACAAACCCCAAATAATGCACACACACACACACAAAACTAATGAATAAAAATAAAAATCTCTACATCACAAAATAAATTTTGGTGATATCCAAGTCAACGGACCAGAATTTTTCCTTACATTGTCTCTCTTCGTAGATTTTGATACCATTGGTTAGAATCAATTTTAGTAAAAAAACATTATAGCATGTGAGTACTTTACACTATAGCATATTTTTTTTAATACTGTAGCATGTGCGAGCTTTATACTATAGCAATAAAAAAATTTGATTCTAACTCATATAACCAAACATTATTTCAGATATTTCTTTGTTGTGATCCATGAGTCTCTCTCTCAATATTGCTTCACTAGCACGCAGAATTTATATATTTTGATCCCAAAAAAAAAAAAAAAAACCTCAAATAACACCTTTATTCATAATATAAATTAAGTGGATCAACCAATTAATACTTGAAGTTTTCTTGACTACTACAAACCATGACTAAGAATTTGTATACGATATGTATATGCCAGGTTGATTATATAAAATTATGATGATTGCCAAGGTGACATCACAGTGTTAATTTACTATGTTATATGTAGTGTAAAAAAATAAAAATTAAATAAGCAATGCATGTATGGTATCAGAGAAATCGAAATGGACAAGTCCAATATCACATGATCAGTTGATGACTGACACTTGCTAAACAATATAGAAATTTATACACGGCGTGAAGCATTACTCTAAGAGCACGCTTTAATTACTAAATTGTAATATTTTGTAATAGGAAAAGGAAAGGTTTTTAAAAAGGAAATTAAAGGAAAAAAAAGAGGTAGTGTTTATTTATTAGTAAGTGGAAAAAGAATGTAGTTTTTCGTTTTTTTCGGAAGTTGTAGGTGAAGGTTTGAACTTTTCACCTTTTACATGAGATTAGGTGTGGTTTTAACGTTAGGTTATGACTGCAACTATTAATTTTTTGTTTTAATAGCTTATAACTTTAAAAATCGAAATCCTATAATAGTTTAATTAGTACTAAACTATTCTTGTGCATATGATTACTAGCTAAAATTTAACGAAGCCACAAAAAAAAAATCTACAATTTATTCTAATTCAAAAGAGTAAAACAAAACTAGAAATAGTTTAGTACTAATGGCCTTTATTCCTTTCCTCATTTTTCACGTTAAGTCTCATTTATATTTCCTAGTTTATAAGTAAAAACATGAATAAGCATATATTCTCTAAGTACAAGAAATAAAATGCCCTAAATATAAATACCCAAAATTTCAGAGCCGTTAATACATTCACCAATTGTTGCAAAAGTGAAGCCCAAAATAGTTTCAAAGCTTGATTTCAAGAAACGGCATGATTGGGACCCAGGCTTTTTTTATTGAAGGGTGTAAAGACATAGATCAGTGGATTGCATGTTATTGCTTCCTACCCTCCGTGAAAGCTAATCATTAATAAATTAAATTTGCAATATTCCTTGTCTTTAAACACAATTCTTCGTGTCTAGGACAAATAAACGTCACCTCACAAATGGCAAAGCGGAGGTATATAAATATATATATGTGTATATATATATATACACACCAAAAAATTCCGGCATTCTCCAAAAATGATCATTTTTGGGGGTGTAGACAATGAAAGTAAGAAAAAAGTACATTAAGAGCATAATGTGTAGAAATTAAATCATGAGAAACAAACATGACGGTAGTTATAAGTAGCCTTTACTAAATTTACGTGTGAATCTCGTGCAAGTTTTGGCTTAGGACGTGGCAATGAAAATGGCTAGTTTGGCACTAACTTCACAAAGATTGCCCTTTTTTCTTATCAATATAAGCATGCATTTTCCCTAACCATTTGTGCGCAGGTGTTTTAGAGATGAGAGTACATACATATATACATAGGAACAGAGCCAAAAAAAAATTAGTCATTAGACGTAACTAAACTAAAGAAGTGAGATAGATAAAAAATGTAAAATTTTAGAAAGAGCGAAATACAATTTCAAGAAAGGTTTAATACGATTTTAACAGAGGCGAAACATAAACTTCGTAAAATTTTATATACAAAATTAAAAGAAAATTAGAAAAGTTCAAAGGGTGATTATCTATTCTCATCTGTGATTAGCTCAGCCCTTAAATACATACATATAAATAAATAAATAAATATATATATATATATATATACACGTGGGTATAGTAGTCTTGACCTTACATTAAAGGTGTTAGGCAAACCAAACAGCTTTCATCTGCTGAAGAAAAAATATCTACTGGATCACTGGCAGGCAAAGAAAAAGGACCACATGTATATCCACAAAACATCGTTTTCGACTTCAGCACTATTCTTCTAATTAATTTATTTATTATGGGGAGGGACCATTTTCTTGTTGATCAGGGAAGAATAGGTTGACAATAATGCTTTTGTGTTTATTATTGATGAACGGTTATGATCATAATTTATCACCCAAGATGTATTAAGTAGTTGGTAAATGTCTCAACGAGATGTCTTTCATTCTGGCGTTTCTTAAAGCGAAAGATCATATAAAGTATGTACGAATGTCTTTTCAGCCACACAAAAAAAAGGGAAGAAAGGAAGGGTTTTTGGGCACGTTCAATTGAACAAAAAAAGAAAAAAAAGGAGATTGCATCTGAGGAGGGAAAAAAAAAAGTGGCAGGAATTTTTAGTAAATTAAGGAAATTAAATTACTTCTCTAAGCAACATAATCGGCTGCTCATCACTGGTGTTTCTAACTTTTCCATTGACATGCCCAAAAAGGCACGTTTCATGAGTGCGTATTAAACATGTTAATAAAAAAATTAAAAAAAAAATCTTCTGACCAAAAAAAAATCAACAGCTAAAATGGAAAAAAAACATTCCAAAAAAAATTTTGTAAAACAAAGACGAAATGTTTTAAGTTTCGAGTTTCAAGTGCCCTACGAGTGTCATGCAAAACTCATTCTCTTATTATATTAATGTTAAAAATAAGGATTTTTGGTGCTTTTGCACCTTCACTTTGATTGTATTGGAAAGTTGCCCTCACAATTTTTAATTGTGACAGCTTATTTTGAAATTATAAGTAGAATGTTACGAAATACTCAAATTGATTAGTGATATTAATGTGATAAGAGTGTTTCGATGGACATAAGAAGTTTGCCATTTTTTCTCAAATAAGTTTTACAAAACGTGTATAACGACGATTTTCATTTGAATTTTAACAAGTGTCACCGATTTAGAATACTGCACAACACTAAACTCCAGAAATAAGTTATTAAGATTAATGGTTTGTTTGTAACGCGGGACTAAAATTGTGTGATTTTAAACTTTATAGTTTAAACTAGTAGTTTTGAATCTATGTGATTTAAACAATGATTGAACTATCGTTTGAAATGTAAATATTTAAAACAATAATAAAAGATCGCATCATGGAATTAGTGTTTAGAGAACTATAGCTTACAAAGGAAACAAGAAAGGTTTTGTTATAGAAAATCATTTAAAACGGTTAGAACTAAAAGAAAAGGGGTCAAGTCCTCAACACTGACAGATTAGATCACTTTTAAATGATCCTCACCATTTTGAAATATTTATTTATTATGCATACCAAACACTCGTTTCTGTAAGCTTATAAGTTTAAAACCACTAACACTACTAGAAATTGTAGAATACATGACTCTCAATCAACGACAATTTCTTAAAAACTGTCATGTTAAGCGGGAAAAACACATAGAGAGTATGCATAAAACATAAAACATAGTGAACGGAAGGTTCCATGACGGTTTTTACAAAAAACCTTTGTGGTAGGTGGCATACTATATGATAGTCTTTAGTAAAAACCGTCGTGAAAAGTAATCAACAAAATTTTAAAACCCGTCCTCACCATATCAGCGAAATTTTAAAAGCCTACTCTATCTCTTACTTATTTGAATTAACACTCAAATCTAACCCTCTTTATCTAACCCAACCTTTCTCTCTAACCCTCAAACCCTCCCTCTCTCTCTACTATGACGTCGCCATTGCTGTCTTGGCCTTAACCCAACATGTCACCATTATCCCCAAGGCCTCCACGACCCACAAGCTCATCGCCTCCACGTCCTTGCCATTGCTCGCCTATGACCTTGTTTGGTAACATTCCGTTTCTTTTTATATTGTTTAGTTTTTTTTAATTTTTAGTTATATAGTTTTAGTTTTAATTATTTTTCGTTGGTGTGAATTAATTAGTTTTTGTTATTTAATTCTAATTTTAGTTTTAGGTTTAGTTACTTTTTATGTATTTGTGTATGTGTTTATATATGTGATGTCCACCACATATTTGAGGGAAATCCTCTATGACCATTATAACAATTATTAATGTTTTTTGTTGCTCAAAGCTCAATAGCAATTATTTAGGGTTGGTGTGAATTAATTATTTTTTAGTTATATAGTTTGTTAACTAGTTTGTAACTTAGTTTGTTAGTTTTAGTTTTTTGTTATTTTTGGGTTCTTTAGGTTTAGTTTTAATTTCATAAAACTAATTATTTTTTGTTTTAAAATTAATTCTATTAATTTGTTATGTTAATTTGTTTTATTTTTGTTAATTAGTTTTGTTATTTATCTAGTTTACGGTTGGAATCATTGTTGTTCTGTGTTTGTTATGTTGACATTTGCTACTTAGTTAATCTTTATATATGTATTTGTATGAATTACATTTTAATGTGTTTGTATGAATTACTTTCTTCATGCATTTGTTTATGTGTTTGTGTGAATTATTTAGGGTTAGTTTTAGTTTTAGCATTGTTAGCATATGCTGGTGTGAATTATTATTTAGATATGATTACTTAGGTATAGATAGTAGAGTAGATATATGATTTTTTATGATTCTGCAAATATTTTATAGTTCAATATATATATATATATGATTTTGCATCAGAGCTTTGTATTAATGGATAACATGGACTAGCCATCTTATGAGAAATTAAAAGTATTTTTTTTTTACCAGTGACCAATCTTCCATAACGGTTTTTGATAAAAACAGTTGTGGAAATTATGCCTTACACAATGTTTTTACAAACTACCGTTGTGTAAGGTAGGAAATTACCAAGATTTTACGATGGTGTTTAATGAAAAACGTTGTGTAATCTACCCATTCTACGACAGTTGTTTGTCAAAACCACCGTGGTGGTCTCCTGCAGAACACTCTCAATACCTGCCATTCAGGCATTCCATGACGATAAAAAAAAAGGTCATGAAAAATCTCTTTGATATCACGATGGATGATTTCACGACAGTTTTTTAACTATCTTGTATGTTTTCTACAACAATTTAAAACCGTCGTGTAATCCTCAAGTTTTAGTAGTGTTAAAACATCTAAATATGCAAACCAAACACCATATAAGAGTTTGATAACTATATAAGTTCCACAATTTCCTCAACACTCCTCAATCCCTTTGGCGATGCTAGTGATATATATGTGGCTAGATCCACTTCTCCTTTTAAATTGTAATAATATGTTGCCGAAAGTCTTGTTGGGGAGCATCTATCACTGGTTAAACTATTAATTTTTTAATTTTTTTCCAAAATTTATATCTTTTTAAAGTTCATACGAATTAATGGATTTACTTTATAAATTCACTTATATGCATTAGAAATACGACATTATTTACAGCTTAATTCCACACATTGGAAGAGTCGAAACTGTCCAAATCAGCCGGCATTTGCTGCGTGTAATTAGCTTTGTTTCCTCATGAGCTTTAATATATATATATATATATATATATATATATA
>CAMOHE010042555.1:0-20142 GCA_946598075.1 Artocarpus hirsutus
GAGATGATTTAGTACCATAGGATACCTCGGGTTAGATACTAATGGACTAAGTTACTATGCATTTAGGATTTGTGCGTGGATCCGCGGAGCTAACGTATAGCAGACCGGGATTACGGTGTGGGACACCGACATGGATATCGAGGTAGGACCCTACCCCTTCTTTGATAGCCAGTTTTAAATATTTTGGCCTCAAAGGGATTTTTATGAAAATGTTTTCAATTGATTTGTTGGCAAAGGATTTCTATTAACTGTTTTCTGAAATAATAAATTGAGGTGGATTTCATAATAAACCTCATAATGAATATAAATGATTATATCTGGTAAAGAAGAGATTTTATTAATCAAAAGATATATATATGTATATATATATTTGAGGGCATGATGCCATATCAGAGATCGGGTCGTGTAGTGAACGACCTTGGGGGCAGGTCCCGAAACCCAGCTGAGCCACCTCGGTGGTGAATTACATATGGTTTGCCTAGGAAAGGAAAATTGTATTCTTTCTGGTTGACCTATCTGAATTGTTTTGGTAAGATTTTATTTTTATTAAATTCTCATTTAATTATTTATTTGTTTAATTGTTCTAGCATGTTTTCTATATATTTATCTAGTTTACGAAGTTTCTTTTAAAATTGAATAATTTTCAAATATAGTCCTACTGAGCCTTTTGCTCACATTTTTATTTGTTTTAAAAATCTTAAACCTAGGTGGACATCAGCTTAGGATTGGAGAAGAGTCCGTTGACCGGACTTACTATCAGTAGAAGATTGGGTAGGTTAAGATACAATTCAAGGCATGTAAGATCTTAATTTATTCTTTTATTTTGGACTGCGTTTGTATTGTAATATTGTCAGTACTATATGTGCGTGCACAATATGTGGGCCAATGGGACCCATACGCGTTCCATCCCATATTTAATTATTTTAATGTTATTTTATTTGCTTAATTATTATGATGATTTATTTTATTTTCTTAATTTATTCCATTCAAATGATTTTAAAATTTTCACTTTTTAATTATAAATTTAATTACAGAACTTTGTTTTTAACTAAATCCTTATTTAATTAACTTAATTAAACCACCACGTCATCTCCCGTACTCCGGGGCGTGACATGGTAATATAAAAGCATGCAAATTCTTAATTTAAGTGGAAGCCTAAGATCCTTCCAATAGAATTAAGCAAAATAACCCTAATAGCCCTAACTTGAGAAATTGAAATTATTCCAAAACTTATAATACCTACAAAGTGATGTAAGGTTCGGGTTTGTTTCCTTAATGTAATGATATATATTTGACATAAATATTAACATTCTTTTAATCACTTTATTTTTTTTTGAGGGGATTTTTTTAATTACTTTAAGGTAATCGAAACAAAAATATCATATAATTTGTCATAGTTAACTTGATAATATATAAATTAGCAAAGCTATTGATGTGAAAAAAATACAAATATACTCAGATTTTCAAAACAGGGGAAGGAACTTTTTAGATTGTGAGTCGGGTAGACTATGTGATGTTCAAAATTAATTAAACATGTTTAGTATGCAAATTGATGAATTTGTGTGCCTAATTATAAGTTTGTCCTAAACTTATCATTTTTGTTTCAATTTCTAATTTAATTGCATTTTAATTACTTTGTTAGCTTATCTTAAATTTTAGCATTTGTTAAATTATTTTAATGAATTTTGGTAATTTGTTTTATTTCCTAAAAATTTTAAGAAAATTACAACAAATGGCCAAATGCCAAATATGTCCCATCCAGCATACCAGAGCAGAACACGTGACATGAGTTTTGAAACTCATAACCCAATAAAAAATACATGTGAAATACGACCTAGAAACTTCCAGCTTAAAAACCATGTACAGTATGTGGTTTGGAACAAAACCATTGGGCTCTTTGGATTAAGCAATAACCAAACATTACTGCACTCACTTTTACTCTTCAATTCCACCTCTTTACGTCTGCTTCTCTCTCTCAAACATTCACTCATTTTCTTTCAATGAACGCAGGCACACATACACTCACACTGCTTTCAAAACTAGAGCATGAAGACCCCTATTTCTAGCCAAGAAATGGGTGCCAGAATCACAACTTTGAAGCTACCAAGCTGCACCAAAACACTCAAATGAGGTTAGCCACATTAGCAAAAAATCAAACTCATGAATTGATGCTTTTAAACTCCAATTTAATGATCAAAATTCCTGTTCAAGTGTCTGTCTTCTATTTCTAGTTGAACAGCTTCATTTTAGACATTTATTATGAAAATAAATGTTTACATGTCATGATCTGGGCATGAATGAAGTTAGAAAACGTTTCAACTAAGATTAAATGATAGTTTTAAACTCAAATTCATGCTTTAATTCAAACAAAGAATAAGGTTAAATAGTTTTTACATTTTATTGTTTATTTTTAGAATAATGAGTACAATTACATGAAAAATTGTTGCACGAGTATTAAACTAACTTTATAAGCTTCATATCATGTTTATGAACCATTTGGGATTGTTCAGATTGCATTAGAATGTGTTTGAAATGAATTGAGGCCAGATTGAATCTCGGGTACCTTAGCAGAGCACCCTAGCTGTGAGCACGCGGTCGACCTCATGCAGTGTAATGTAGTCGACCGCGCTACACCATGGGGCTACTTTTAGGCCATCCGAGCCCCCACTTGTCCCAAAGTAAATTTTAGGTGTGTTTCCACATGTTTTATAGACCAAAAACCACTGTTAATATGTTTTAAAATGTGTCTGATCATTATAAAAATGAATGAGATATCATAATTAGAAATAACACACCAAGAAACCATGAATAGCAAGTTGCAAGTTATGTCAACGATTAGACACTAATATAATTAGTCTACACCTAACGTTATTTGTTGTCCCGAGGAGCTAACGTGTAACGGGACTGCAGTATTGGTACGATTGTGGTAGATAACAAGGTAGGATTCTAGGCCCTTCTTTTCAATAGGCATGGTTTTAAATGAGTTTTAACCTTATGGTACCATCTTAAAACATTTTTAAGAGATGAGTTACTTGTATTTATTTATTTCTAAGAGATATTGAATATGTTGGAAAAACAAGTATGCAACAAAATTTTTAAAATTTTAAATCAGAATATTTTCTAAAACACAAGTTTGACCTGCTATATACATAAATTAATAAGATCTTACTAACCTTTGTATGCCAAAGAGCTCCTACAATCATTGAAGAAAAGAACATTCCAGAAGAGCCTCAACCAACTGGTCTTCTTTGCTGTTCTCTATTCACAACCGGAGTGTGTGTGGGCACATGTTGTTCAACTCTTCCTTGGTGACTCCTTTTCTAACCAATCAAGAAGACCTAGAGCTTAAGGTTTGTGATTGTGAACAATAGCTCTCAGGATGTTGCAGAGTGTTTAACACTATAATACTCACTCTTAACTTCTCAACTGATCTAAATAACTAAGAAAACTCACTCTCTATTTATAGAGGTCGGACCTAAGGTTGGTCATTATCAGATAAGGCCTCAAAAATTTGAATCTGGGTCAACTTTTGACAAAATAGCATCAAAAAACACGTGATCAAATTATTGTTAGATCAGCAGGCTAAACTAACGGATCGGCCTGTTGAATTTACTCCATCGACAGGCCGAACTAACGATAATATGATCTCTGAGAATTTTTTATTTTCCACCTGAGATTCTTTGGATATAGCCTCAGTTTTAATTCCAATAACCCAATAAAGAAGTTATCTAATTAAAACAGTCATATCTAGATACTCTCTAGGAAAAAAAATATTCCCAATAATTCAACAAATTTATCTTGAATTAATTTAACTTATAAACAAAGAAATATCTGATCCTATTAAATTCCAGCCAATCTAATAATTTAACATAAGTCATCAATTTATTAGAAAAGTATATCGTATTATTACATGATTTATTATGAGCTAGTAAAGGGACTCGATAGACCTATATAGCTCAAGGTTTGATAATTATAAAATATAATGTCCCATATATACATTTTATAATTATTAACTCTAATGCTACTCCATTAAAAGCTTATAGCTGTACTCTTAAACTATATAAAATTATGTGCCAAATTAGCTAAGTGTCCATGATATTTCATAATGTGTCGTATTCTTATAGGATATTCATAATCAGCTTAAGGATAAATTACATCTTATCTTCTCGATTATTTTTATCTTACGTTCTGTTATCTCACTATTGGAAAACTTACAATTCAAGGACAATATACCATTTGCTTACACCTATGCATCCAAATAGTTGAGCGCTCCAGTTTTTCAATTACAAGATAACACATATAAAAGAATATCATTGACTCCACCAATAAAGCTATAGATTCCATATCTATGAATAATAGGTCGATGCTATCAAGAGTCATGTCTCCAACATACCGGTATGTGCACCATCACAAAGTTAGGATGTCACCCTTTGGTACATTAAAAGACATATGTCAAGATAAAGGGCCCATTTGTCATTTCATGAATAAGATACAACACATATGTGTAACACCCGTTATTTTAATGGGAATGATTTTGTAAATTAATGTAATTAATGAATAAAACATGATAATTTAAAATTTTGTTGCATTTAAAATTACTAAGTTGCTTTTATTGTTCCACTAAATTTCAAAAATGTCACTTTGGCATTTTGTGGCCAAAAGTCTCTAGAGGAGACATTCAACACCAATCCCCCACCTACTCCTTTGTCATTCCCCCTCATTTCTTCCTTGATTCACTTAATCAATTCCCTCAATCATTTTTCTTTCTATTTAATTAGGATAAGCCTCTCTTTCTTTCACGATTCTCACTCTCCCTCTTTCTTTGTCTCCTCCTCTTTACTTTTCTTCCTTTACATCTCTTTACTTTTCTCTTCTTTCCTGAAGAAACAAGTGAGAAAAAAAACCAAAGAAAACTTAAACCTTTCTTTCACAAATTCATAAACATTCTCTCATAAGCTTAAGGTTTGAGGAGGCTTAAACGTTTTCAAGATCAAACTCTACTTTCGAGGTAAGTTTTGAGGTTAGATTTCTAAAACTTTAACTTTGATTTTAAGTTGTATTTTGGCATGAAAATTTCAAGAAATATGTTTTTGATGTTTAGAGATGATTATGCATTGTTTATATATAGTTCTTATGTTTGGAAAGCCGTTAGGAAACTAAGAATTTAAGTGAAAGGCTTAGAAAACAAATTTTGAGTTTTATGTGAAAGATTTGTAGGTGACATGTCGTTTTCCTTAAAACGACATGTCGTTTTTTCAAATCAAAATTTAATGAAAACAAGTTAACGACATGTCGTTTTTCCAAACAGAAATTTAATAAAAACAATCTTTAGGTTCGACATGTTGTTTTTCCAAATAAAAATTTAATAAAAACAAGCCAACAACATGTCGTTTTTCCAAATAGAAATTTAATAAAAACAAGCTTCAGGTGGGATTCGAACCTCTAACTAAACAAATAAAAGAGGGTCAAACCACTAGGACAGGGGTATTTATTTGATAACTTATGGTTCAAAAATAATAAATAGTTTTCTATACAGGTTGTAGTTCTAAATAATTTTATGAATATCAAACTTTTTGATTATTTTAATTATAAATATTTTAAATTGTATTATTTACTTTAAAAATTTATCTTCACATATGTCGTACTAAAATAAAATTCATATATTTTTATTTTTTTGTTATTTTATAGTTTACTAAAATTAAGTTGAAAAAATTGATATTCACAATTTTAGTACATTAATAATTATGGTACACTAATGAAAATAAATGATAAATTGACATAATTAAAAAATAGGATTTAATTTAAAGTATGGTCTTTTTTTTTACGTTTTAGAATAACAGTGTACTTGGAGCTTATGTGGTAAATTGTGTAAGCTGAAAATTGTCAGTGGACATTTATAAAGATGTAGGGATTCTATTACTCATCTTTTATGAGGTTTTGATGGATTAAAATTTGATTGTTTTATTTTGCAAGATATGTATATGATATTTTGAATATATAAGATTATACCTTAACACAATGATGTGGAACTCATCCTATATTGTACAACGAGAAAACATAATGATTTGACACATGTTGTAAATTGAGAAGCATGGTTAGGAAAGCTAACTCTATAAATAATGATTGATTATAGAGGAATGGAGAGACGTGAAAAGGGCAGGGTTATATCCTTGGGCACGAATACCCCAAAAGGTAAAATAAGGGTAGGCGATGGTGCTCCCTTGGGTCAAAAATTCCAGAACGCATTGCACAGGAATCGACTTTGTGAGGACTCGAGGCTTGATGTCCCCTAACCGAAACACCCTTGGAATGATTAGAGGGTGGTCAAATGTGCCTATTTGAGTTTCGATGAATTGAGTGATACTCTATTGAACATGGATACCTAGGAATAATGATGAATTATAATATTTGAATATATGTAAATGTATGAAACTCGGTAATAATTAAATATAGTATCCATGAAATGTAATAATGATAAATCTCATAATTTGAATAATGATGTAGACTAACTAACCATACAGGTTTAATGTGGTAATGAATAAAACCTTATGGTGAGTAATTGTTTTTCCCTACTGGGCATATCGATACTCATTCCTATCATATTTACATCTATTAGATGGAACTCAGTGCAACTTGTCTGACGAGGAATAAACAACAACACTGCTAGTCTCATGGTTAGAAGAACCTTAGTTTATTATAACTCGTTTGAATCATGTAAGATTTATAGTACTTTGTGATGGTTGTGTTAAGTTATATAAGTAATTGGAAACTGTACTATGGTAATGATGACTGTATTTTAATATTTGGTGCTATACTAAAACTGTAGTTTGTATTTACAGTTTATTTTATTTTTTGTTTATTTCAAGACTAATGGGCATCGTTTTAATGTTTTAAAATGATATTGTATTTAAGTTTATTCTTATTTATTCAATACTACTAACCCCCATATAGGAGCGTTATAGAATTTTTAGTATCAGAGCCTAGGTTCGATTAACCTACGGGGTTTGGCACCACCTTAAAAATTGATCTTTTGAAATAGTTTTTAAAGTTAAGTCTTAATATCATCATCATTACATACTAATCTTGGTTAAATTTACGTAGTCAGTAAAAAACTATGCCGTCAAGACATCAAGCACAATTGTCTAAGTAATCATAACCAGTTGAACATGCTCAAGATGTTGAGCAACCTAAGCCAATGGAACAAGCTCAAGGAGATGAGCAACCTCGATGGGCAGCACAACCCCCACCAGCTGTGCCAGAAGTAAATCATTTAGGACAAATACTTCAAGCTTTGCAAAATGTGTAAAGACCTTCAGAGGCTCGTAATCTTAAGCAACGACATTTAACATTACTGAAAGAGTTTATGAAACAAAAACCTCCTACATTAAGCAGAGAACCTAATCTTGTCATGATGGAACAATGGCTTGAGGCGGTAAAAAAAAGTAAGATACCTTGAGGATTCCACAAAAATATTGGGTTAGTTTTGCAACGTATATATTTAAGGGTAAAGCTGAAGAATGGTGGAATCTATAGAAAGATGACTATGATGTGCCAAACCTTACATGGGAGCAGTTTGAGACCATATTTCACAATACTTATATTCCCCGGAGCCATAGGCAAGCAATGATGTAAGAATTCAAAAACTTGGTGCAAGGAGATATGATAGTAGCTGAATATCATGCTCGATTTATGTATTGTCTCGCTACAATCCTAGAGTTGTATCGGATCAAATGGTGAGGTCAGAGAAATTTTGAAATAATTTGAGACCAAAAATAAAACAGGTGATAGCTGCTATCCTATCAGCAGACTTTCTTGAACTTGTAGCTACGTCCTAACGGGCAAAGACAGAATTAAATAACTCCTATGGAGAGTACAAGGGTTCTAGTGGGCATACGAAGAAAATAAATAAAAAGGAGAGGTTTCAAGGGCAGGTCACACAACAGAGTGGAATAAGTATTGGGGGTGGATCATCATGTAGCGGTTGATTCCAACCTTACGCATGTCATAATTGTGGCCAAGTGGAACATCTGAGAAGGAATTGCCCTAACTGCCTTACACCATCATTTTTTGCCCCAAGACTACAAGGAAGTCATTTTGGCTCTACTGTGTAAGGAGGGAGTCAAAACCAAGGAGTATCCCAATAAAGCTCACCGACTTCCCAAGTTTCAGTTACTTAACCACAAGGATTCCAGCCCCAATACAATTATCAACCATGGCCACAAGGTTCCAGTTTCTATCCCAACTAGAATGTCCAGTTGACTCCACAAGGTTTAGTGAATCAAAGACCATATTTTCGTAGAAGGAATAATAAAAATACCAGTAGCAGCTAGGGAAATCGAGGGAAGAATGATAAAGGAAAAGCACCAGCTCAGCCTTATGCTTTTATGGCTGCAACTAAACAAGCAAAGTAGGCTGACCACTCCATTGTTGACGGTATGATCCATGTGTCTCATTCTTGGGCTCATGTATTGTTTGACACTGGCGCTTCACATTCATTTATATCCATGCTGTTTGCTTCTATATTACAACTAGAAACAAAAACATGTAGCTCGTCGCTAACCATTAGTACACCAATAGGTGGGATAACTGAAGTTTCCATAATTTGTAAATCAGTGTGTATGGTTATAGGGGAACATAAACTATCAGCTAATCTATATGTAATAACTATGATAGAGTTTGATGCAATCCTAGGAATTGATTGGTTAACTAAATATCAAGCAATAGTAGCTTGTCATAGGAAATGTGTCTCTTTGTTTGCCAAGAATGGACAAGTCATAAAAATTTAGGCGAAGACAGGGAAGTGACGCCAGCCCCTGTGTTAAAGGCTTGTGTTGGAGGACGAAGGAATTTCACCAATCTTGGGACAATCTTTTCTTCAAAGGGAGAACCAAAGAGGAACAATTCATCTTCTTGCATTCCTATGGTGGATGAATTTCCAGATATCTTTCCAGCTGAATTGCTTGGACTTCCACCTGATAGAGAAATTAAATTTGTCATCGACCTAGTTCCAGGAGTAGTGGTTGTTTCTATTGCTCCATATCGAATGGCACCTGCTAAGAAGGTGGAATTAAGGAAGCAATTGGACGAAGTATTGGAGAAAGGGTTTATTCGACCAAGTACATCACCTTAGGGAGCTCCAGTGCTATTTGTGAAGAAACACAATGGATCATTGAGGCTTTGTGTCGAATATTGTCAGCTTAATCGATAACTATCAAGAACAAGTATCCTCTGCCTCGAATTAACGAGTTGTTTGATCAATTGCGAGGATCTCAATATTTCTTAAATATTGACTTGTGGTCTAGATATCACTAACTGAAGATAAGGGAAGAGGACATTCCAAAGATTGCTTTCCGAACTTGCTATGGTCATTTTGAGTTCCTTGCCATGCCTTTCGAGTTAACCAATGCACCAGCGGCTTTCATGGACTTGATGAACCATGTTTTTCGACCATACTTGGACAATTCATTATTGTTTTCATAGATGATATCTTCATCTATTACAAAACAGAAGAAGAGCATGCTGAGCATTTGAGAATTGCTTTACAGATGTTTAGAGAACATGAACTATATGCAAAGAAGGAGAAGTTTGATTTCTGGATAACAAAGGTTAAGTTCCTTGGACATGGGATCTCTAAAGAAGGCATTTCAAGGGACCCCTCCAAGATTGAAGCGGTAGTAAATTGAGAACAACTAAAGAACGTGTTGGAGATTCGAAGTTTCCTTGGATTAGCTGGATATTATCAGTGCATTGTGGAAAATTCTTCAAAGATTGCCTCTCCATTGACAAGACTCACAAGGAAGGATGTTAAGTTTGTATGGGATGATAAATGTGAAGAAGTGTTCATGGAATTGAAGCAAAGACTCACTAGTGCACTTGTGCTTATCATGTTGAACAACGAGAAGCCATATACTGGTACACTGACACCTCAGGAAATGGTTTAGGTTGTGTTCTAATGCAGCATGGAAGAGTAGTTTCCTATGCCTCACACCAACCAAAATCCCATGAGGGTAACTACCCTACATATGATCTTGAGTTAGCTATTGTGGTTTTCGTGCTCAAGATTTGGAGATGTTATCTATATTGCATAAGGTTCGAGCTCTATACAGATCATCAAAGTTTGAAGTATTTATTTACTCAAAAGATCTCAATCTAAGACAACGAAGATGGATTGAATACATGTTGGATTATGACTTTAGCATTCAATACCATCTTGGAAAAGCGAATGTAGTGGCAGATGCTCTAAGTTGTAAGAACAACATAATCATGGCCAATCTAGCATTGGAGGATTGGAGATGAGTAATCACCATCGTCGATTTTAACTTGCAATATTATGAAGATGACGAAAGAGCTTTCCTATTCAATGTGATAGCAACTCCTACATTAATCTAGCAACTAAAATAAGGAAAATGACACAATGAAGGATTACGTATGGTCTAGGAACAAATACAAAATGGTGAACAACTGGATGGATGGTAGATTGAGTCGGAAGGGTTCCTACTTTATAAAGGGAGATTAGTTGTTCCAGAGGATCCTTATCTCAGGCATGTAGTGTTGGATGAAGCATACCATTCTAAATTTGCTATTCATCTTGGAAGCTCTAAAATGTTTATAGAGTTGAAATGACAATACTAGTTGAGAGGAATGAATAAGATATAGCAACTTTTCTCTCCAAGTGCATGACGTGTTAATAGGTCAAGGCAGAACATCAAAAACCTGGAGGTGAGCTGAGGAGCCTACCCATCCTAAAATGGAAGTGGGACCATGTGATGATGGATTTTGTAATTAGATTCCCTAGAACTCAAGTGGGACATAATGCCGTTTGGGTAATTGTGAATCATTTAACCAAAACAGCCCACTTCATCCTAATCAAAACTAGTTATAATGTCTCGAGGTTATGCTAATTATATGTGGAGAAGACATTGCATGGAGTGCCAATGTTGATTGTAGAAAGTTTTGATTAGGATACACATTTTACAGAAAGTTTTGATTGTAGAAAGTTTTATAGGGATACATATTTTACATCAAAGTTTTGGAGCAGATTACAGAAAGCTTTGGGGACTCAACTGAATTTCAGTACAGCCTTTCATCTTCAAATAGATGGAAACTGAATATGTTATTTAGATTCTTGAGGATATGCTTCAATTTTTGTGCTAGAATTTGGAACCAATTGGGCTACACAGTTGCCATATGTTTAGTTTGCATACAACAACAGTTACCAAGCAAGCATTGGAATGGCTTCATATGAGGCTTTATATGGTAGGCCTTGTAGATCTCCCTTGTGTTGGGCTAAAAAGGAAGAGCGCCTTGAGC
Organism: Artocarpus hirsutus; assembly: GCA_946598075.1. Lineage (NCBI taxonomy): Eukaryota > Viridiplantae > Streptophyta > Magnoliopsida > Rosales > Moraceae > Artocarpus > Artocarpus hirsutus. The sequence continues at coordinate 11,311 of CAMOHE010042555.1, forward strand.
TCGGGCCTTAGTTTATCAGAGAAACAATAGACAAGATCTAGATTATTCATGAACGCCTTAAGATAGCTCAAAGCTGACAAAAAAGTTATGCGGATAAGAGGAGATGACCTTTAGAGTTCATGGTCAAAGACTTTGTGTTCTTGAAGGTGAAACCAAAATGTGGTATATCTCGATTTGGTGTTAAATGAAAGTTAGAACCAAGGTATACAGGACTGTTCGAGATTGTAGAACGGATTGGAACGTTGGCATATCGTTTTAATCTATTGCCACAATTGTCTCATGTACATAATGTATTCCATGTATTGATGTTGAGAAAGTATGAACCCAACCCTTCACATGTGATCTTGTGGACAGATGTCCCAATTCAGGGAGATATGACCTATGAAGAAATTCCAGTTTAGATACTAGATCGTGAGGTAAAAATGTTACGTCATAGTGAAATTTCTCTGGTGAAAGTAATGTGGCAACATCATGATGTGGAGGATAATAGGAACATTAATTGGGATAGGTTTGAGAAATTATTCTATGATTGCTATTTTCCACATGGACACAGGGACCAGAAAATTGCCGAGTTCTATCGCTTGGAACAAGGTGAAATAACAGTCAGAGAGTATGAAACAAAGTTCACCAAATTGGCTAGGTTCACCCTATCTACTATAGCGTCTGAGCAAGAAAAGTGCATTGAGTTTTAGAAAGGGCTCAAGGATTGTATCTAGCGGCATCCAGGAATATAGTAAATTGATGTCATCGGCTTTGTTGGTTGAAAGTGATAATACCAGTTATTATAAGAATAGGGCAAGGACCTCAAGTAGGCCTGAAAAAAACAACAGGAAGGGCAACAACAATAATCAGGCTCAGTCAAGGAACCAACACGATGGTGCTAATAGTGGAAGTAGTAGCTCCTTTAGTGGTGGACAAAGTAATCCTTACAACTTCTATTGCCATTTCTACCAACAGCCAAGTCATATCAAAAGGAACTGTCAGATAAGGAATTCTTTGTAGGGATCACAATCTAGAGAGGGTGGATCTCGATAGTTTCAACCCAAATTTCATGCCCAGTTTTAGCAATCCTCTCAACCCTAATTCCATTAGTTTACAACTCAATAGATGCTGCATTCAGCATAAAGTTATTGGCCGTTAAGTTTTCAAAGAAACTTCCCACAATATAGGGCACCTAGTCCAACTAGTGTGCAGTCTCCTCCACTACAAGAATATCGGCCAACAAACCCTAGGCCTAGAAATACCAACAAAGGAAAAGGGAAGGCCCCAGCCCAAGTATATACCATGACTGTAGGAAGTTCTTGTGCTTTAGTCAGCAACCAGTTGTTGATAGTACGATTCTTATTTCTTAGTCCTTAGCTCGTGTTCTATTTGAAACTGGTGCCATACATTCTCTTATTTCAAATTCATTTGTAAATAGCTTGGGAATAGAAATGGAGGGATTTAGTGAACCCATGATAATCATTTCACCCTAGAGGCGAATGTATGTAAATAATGTCTGTAAATCTTGTAAAATAATGATTGGGGGTGAGATTTTGAGAGGTGATCGATTGTAATCCACATGAGCATTTATGATGTAATCCTAGAAATGGATTGGTTGTCTAGGTATAATACTGTTGTTGATTGTCACTTTAAGCAAGTGACCTTAGTAACAGATAATGGGATGTTAATCACCCACCAAGGTGGTGATGATTAGGTGATGAATGATCGATTCTTGAAACCATGTTTTGGTGAGCGAATAAGCTTAGCTTGTTTTGTGTTACTTTCAACCCAAGAAGGAGAGCCTAGTATAGCTAGAAGGAATACAGTCATATTGGTGGTTAATAAATTCAAGGATGTCTTCCCTGACAAGTTGCCTTGATCACCACCGCACCAAGAGATTGAGTTCAGTATCAAGTTACTCCCTAGAGCCACTCTGATTTCTATAGCACCATATCGAATAGTGCCGGTAGAAATAAAAGAATTGAGAAAGCAGCTTCAAGGACTTACAAATAAAGGGTACATTTGGAATAGTATGCCACTATGGGGTGCACTAGTTCTATTTGCTAAGAAACATGATGGGACTTTTAGGTTGATATTGACTATTGGCAGTTAAATTAGGTTACAATGAAGAACAAGTACCCATTGCCTAGGATTGATGAGTTGTTCGATTAGTTAAGAGGTTCCTGGTGTGTCTCAATAATAAATTTGCACTCAAGAGATCATCAACTCAAAGTAAAGGAAGAAGATATCCCTAAGAAGGCCTTCAGGACTTGGTATGAACACTTTAAATTCCTGGTAATGTTGTTTGGATTGACAAATGCTCCAATAGCTTTTTTGGACTTAATAAATTAGATCTTTCATCCTTACTTAGATCAGTTCGTGATTGTGTTTGTCGATGACATACTGATTTATTCTTAGACCTAGGAGGAACATGAACAGCATTTGAGAATTATCTAACAAATTCTTTGGGAGCATCAACTATATGCTAAGAAGGAGAAGTACGTGTTTTGGTTAACAAAAATTAAGTTTTTCGAACATATTATCTCTGATTAGGGTTTTCTAGTGGATCTTTCTAAGATAGAGATAGTGGTGCAATGGGAAAGACCGAAGAACATGGTTGAAATTTATAGTTTTCTAGGACTTGTAGGATACTACCTGAGATTTATGTAAGACTTTTCAAGGATAACAGCACCATTGATGCGGTTGAAAAAGAGGGATATTCAGTTTAAATGGAATGTTGAATGTGAGTGTGCTTTTGAAGAGTTAAAAACTTGGTTGACCACCACTCTTATGTTGATCATATTAAATAGTGACGAGCCATATGAAGTTTACACTGATGTGTCAAGTCTCGGACTTAGATGCATGTTGATGTAACATAGATGGGTTGTAGCATATGGATCACGACAATTGAAGCCTCACGGGAAGAACTATCCCACATATGATCTAGAACTTGTGGCAGTAATCCATGCACTGAAAATTTAGAGGTGTTATTTGTATAGAGTAATATTTCAAAATTTCTCAGATCATGAAAGTTTGAAGTATTTGCTCACTCAAAGGGATTTGAACTTGAAACATGGAGGAGGATGGAATTTATGGAGGATTATGACTTCAGACTACAATATCATCTGGGAAAGCTAATGTAGTTGCAGATACACTTAGTAAGAAATCCTTTGGAATTCTTGCTTGTTTGGCATTTGAGGATTAGAGGAGCGATGTTGTGGTCAGTAAGTGTGGACTCTAATATTATAAGGATGTCAGTCAGGCTTTGGTATAGAACATGGTGTTGGCCCTAGCACTTATTTAGCTGGTGAAACAAAATCAGTGGTGGGACCAACATCTTCAAGGGATATAGACATGGATATAGAATAGAGATAGTTTGATGAATGGAGGATACATGCAAATGGATCTTTGTATTTCAATGAATGTTTGGCTATGCATATGATAGAAGAAGTAATAAAAACTATAATGGATGAAGTGCACATACAAGTCCCGTTTTGCTATTCATCCAAGAAGTACAAAAATGTATCGTGACCTTAAAAGACAGTATTGGTGGAAAGGTCTGAGGAAAGATATTTTGGATTACGTCGTTAAGTGTATGACATGTTTCCAAGTGAAAGCTGAATACTAGAAGCCGGCCGGTCAACTTCAATCGCTTCCTATTCTAAGATGGAAGTAGGAGCACATTATGTTAGATTTTCTCATGGGTTTGTCAAGAATAGAACAGAAGCACGATGCAATTTGGGTTATCGTCAACAAGTTGACAAAGTTGGCACATTTTATACCCTTTAGATGACGTGCTTGAGAAGAGTCTTGAGAGACTTGTATCTTAAGAACATAGAGAAACTACACGAAGTCCCATTGTTTATTACTACTGATAAGGATTCCAGATTTAAGGCTAAGTATTGGAGAAGCTTCCCAGAAGCATTAGGTATAGAGTTGAATTTCAACACTGCTTTTCATCCTCAGACTGGTGGACAATCTAAGGAAGTTATTCACATTCTTGAGGACATGTTGCATGCTTGTGTTCTGGATTTTGGTAGAAACTAAAAGAAGCACCTGTATCTAGTTAAGTTTGCATACAATCAATTACCAAGCAAGTATTGTGTAGCACTATTCGAGGCACTTTATCAGAGATCGTGCCGATCATTGGTTTGATGGTTAGAATTGGAGGATAAGATCGTCACTGGGCTAGATGAGATCCGTGAAAATAATGAGAAAATTACCTTGATAAGAGATCGACTAAAGGCGGCTCAAAATCGACAAAAGAGTTACATTGATAAGAGAGGCTAACCCTTGGAATTTGAAGAAGGTGATTTTGTTCTTCTAAAGGTTTCTCCATGTAAAGTAATTACATGTTTCGATGTAAGTGGGAAACTTACACCGAGGTATGTTTGTCCATTTGAGATTACTCATTATATTGGTGCAGTTACTTACCGACTTAATCTTCCTCCTGAGCTCTCTTAAGTCCCCAACATATTTTATGGGTCAATGTTTCGAAAATGCCCACTTGAATCGAGCAAAGTTATTTCATTGTATGATGTACCAATTCAAGAGGATACAATCTATAAGGAGGTGCCTATCCAAATTATCAATTGAAAGGTAACAAGTTTACGATGTCGTGATATACCAATAGTGAAAGTTTTGTGGCAACACCATGGAGTTGACGAGGTGATATGGGAACTAGAATCGACGATCCAAGAACTGTACCTGCACTTGTTTTGTTTTTGAGATGATTCTAATTTCAAGAATAAAATTCCCTACGGGGACGAGAGTTGTGATGTTCAACATTAATTAAATATGTTTAGTACGCAAATTAGTGAATTAGCATGCTTAATTACAAGTTTTTCCTAAACTAATAATTTTTGTGTCAATTTCTAATTTAATTGCTTTTTAATTATTTTGTTGGCTTATCTTAAATTTTAGCATTTGTAAAATTATTTTTAATGAATTTTGGTAATTTGTTTTATTTCTTTAAAATTCATGAAAAAAAAAAGATTACAACAAATTGCCAAATTCCAAATATGTCCATCTAGCATACCAGATTAGAACATGTGATCTGAGTTTTAAAACTCATAACCCAATAACCCATACATGTGAAATACAACCTAGAAACCCCTAGCTTGAAACCCATGTGCAATACATGGTTTGGAACAAAACCATTAGACTCTGTGGTTTAAGCAATAACCAGACATCACTACACCTACTTTTGCTCTTCAATTCCATCCCTTTATGTCTGCTTCTCTCTCTCAAAAATTCATTAATTTTCTTTCAAAGAACTCAGTCACACACACACACACACACACACACACACACATTGCTTCCAAAACTAGAGCACGAAGTTCTCTGTTTCTAGCTAAGAAACAGATGCTAGAATCACAGCTTTAAAGCTACCAAGTTGCACCGAAACACTCAATCAAGGTTAGCGACATTGCTAGCAAATCAAACTCATGAATTGATGCTTTTAAACTGTAATTTAATGATCAAAATTCGTGTTCAAGTGTTTGCCTCCTATTTTTAGTTGAACAATTTCATTTTAGAAATTTATTATGAAGATTCATGTTTGCATGTCATGATTTAGGCATGAATGAAGTTAGAAAATGTTTCAACTGAGATTAAATGATAACTTTAACCTCAAATTCACGCTTTAATTTGAACAAAGAACAAGGTTAAATAGTTTTTTTACATTTTATTGTTTATTTTGGAATAATGTGTACAATTGCATGAAAAATTATGAAAAAGTGTCGCATGAGTATGAAACTAAGTTTATAAGCTTCATATCATGTTTACAACCATTTGCGAACATTTAGATTGCATTGGAATATGTTTGAAACAAATTGAGGCTAGATTGAAACTCAAGTGCTTAAGCAGAGCACCCTAGCCACGAGCACAAGGTCCAGTGTAGTGTGCTTGACCGTGCTGCACCAGGGGGCTGCTCTCAAGCCACCTGAGCCTCTACTTGTCCCAAAGTGAATTTTAGGTGTGCTTTGATGTATTTTACAAATCAAAAACCGTTGTTAATTTTAAAATGTGTTTGATTATTATAAAAATGAATGAGATATTATAATTAGAAATGGCACACCAAAGAACATGAATAGCATACTAGTGAGTTATGTCAACGATTAGACATTAATATAATTAGTCTACATCTAAGGTTATCTATTGTCCCAAGGAACTAACGTGTAATGAGACTATGATATTAGTGTGATTGTGCGAGATAACGAGGTAGGACTCTAGACCCTTCTTTTCAATAGCCATGATTTTAAATGAGTTTTGACCATATTGTACTATCTTAAAATGTTTTTAAGAAATGTGTTGCTTGTACTTATTTATTTCCAAGAGATATTGAATATGATCATAATGAATGATAATAATAAATGTAAAATGATAACCCAATAAAAGGATGCTTAGAGAATGATATAATTAAGTTACAATAGATACAAACAGAGTAAGAACCCTTGTTCAAAATGATATACTAATGCATGATGCCCATACAGAGATCGGGTCGTGCAGAGAGTGACCTTGGGTAGGTCCTGAAACCGGGCCACTACGGGGGTAATTAGTCGAATTTGCACATAATAATTGATAATTTATATTTGAGTTAATTACAACACTTAAACAGTGAGTATGAAAGTACTTTATTAATCATTTATTATTTCTCTCAATTGTATTTTATTTTATTTAATTTATTTTATAAACAATGATTTTAGAACGTAAGTCCATTTAAGCCTTTCGCTTATGATTCTACTATTTTGTTTTTAAATCCCCCCCTCTTAGTGGTTCGTAGTGTGCCGCCCAGTAAGACATTGTTGTTATTCTCACGTAGACCGTGAGACAATTTGATTTATCTATTTTTGTTTTAAGGCATGGAATAATAAGGACTTTAATTCTATTTTGTTGGATTGTGGTTTTATGTTATTCCTATAGTTTGTACTATGTGTGCAACACGTGGGATTTAATGAGGCCTAAACTGTTTTCATCGAACTTTAAGACTTTAATTTATTTTTTGAGGTTAATTAAGAGATTTTACTTACTAAATTTTAAAGATTGGTAATTGTAAAATTTACCATTATTTCATAAATTACCTGAACTTTTTTCTTAAATTATTAATAAAATAATCAACTTGTTTAGCTAAACCTATTTATTTAATTCAATTAAACTGCCACATCATATCCCGAATTTGGGTGCGTGATAGACTAGTAATAATTTTAGAAGTAGTTGTTGTTGTTTTTTTTTTTTTTGGAAAAAAAATCCTTTTTGTTTGTAGGTGTTCACTAGTATGTATGAAGCACTTGACATCCGTAAAAACCCTAAATAGATTTAACTTTAGTTAAAAAAAAAAAAACCAAGTTTTCAACAAAATGTACCACAAAAATAACAGTTGTAATATAATGTAGGGGCTTTACTTGTGCACAAGCATAGGCCTATGCGGTTCTGAGTCTTAATGAAGTTATGAGTCCCATCTATAAGAATTTTTTCAAAAAAAGCCTAAACAAGAAGAGCTTGGAGAGCGTGTTGTCGAGCTTGGTCTGGGTGAATAATACAATCAGATTGCGACTCTCCTTATAGTTGTAATTTTGGGGATGATTTCTTAACTAAAATTGAGATGTGACATAACAATGAAAGAAAACAACATTCACACGTGTAGACCATTGCACATGGTGATCATGATATCGCCGATTCACCAAGAAACAAGATAGTCGCACACCAAAACTTCTAAATAGGACTTTGGGGTCATGCAAGTCCAATTGAGCTCAAATATTGCCTCTACTTTAGCAGACATTTTTTTTAACTTGTCTCAAAATATCGAAAGAATAGCTGTTCATACTTATGCTTTAAGCAAGATGTTGGAATTAAAATAGGAAACGCAGCGGAAGAGGCGGATCGTTGACAAACAAAAGTTTTCTAAAAACTTTGCTCATCAGGAATAGATATATAATTTTAATTAATAAAAGAAAACTTTAGGAATTTTACAAACCTTTTGAAGACTATCAGGGTATCCTAGCTTTCCTCTTTGACACTACGATCTTCCAATCTAGGCCCTACACCAATGGAAAGACGAGTGGACGTTAAACTGCAAGAATGAATTTTCCTCACACTTTTCTAAATCTGCTATGTACTCAACACATGAGATAGACCTTTTTTTTTTCAGAGAAGAACTCTCAGTTTTTCTCTTTGAGTATTTTACAAAAGTTACGTGAATGAAAAAGTCTTGAGATAACTGTTATCTCTCCCTATTTATATCTGAGCAATTAGTTATTTTTCAATTGACTTTTCAATATAAAATAATCACCATATCACATGTATAGAGAAAGTATATATATTGTTTGATTGTAACTTTCAACTTTCCCCCTTTTTTTTTTCTTTCCTGAATCACTTTGTGATCCGTCTCTCTCACACACACATACATACATATATATATAAGTTAAAAAGGAAACGTGAAACGTAATTCACGCAACCTTTTTTTGGTTTTTTTTTTTTTATAACAAACGAATCATGTGATTCGTTTCATATATATATAATATATATATATATATATAAAGAAACGTAAACGAATTCGTTTTGAATTCGTTAATATATATATATATATACATATTAATAAATAATAAAATCTTATATATATATATATATAAAGATTTGGTTCAAAAACATATATATATGTATCTAAATTCAAAAATAAATCACATTTATTTAAGAGTTAATCAATTAATTAATTAACTAATGCTCAGTTAAATGTGACAACATTTATCACATTACATTATGTATCACAAAGAACATTTTTTTATGTCACATTAATAATTCAAGTGTGAAATAATTAATTCAGAATTCAATAATTTCAAACTAAAATATATA
>CAMOHE010042558.1:0-14442 GCA_946598075.1 Artocarpus hirsutus
TTGATTATAAATTATTCCAAAAAATTCTCCATCATTTAAATTGTGTCCTACATCATTATTTACTTAAAAATATCTTAATAAAATAATACAAATAATTAAAAAAATAAAATAAAAAAATGTAAAAATATTGTAAACTATAGATTTGCTTCTATTATAAATACCCCCCCTCTTTTCATGTAATTCATAGCATTCTCCTTTGGAGAAAATTCTCTTCTTCCTTCTTCTTAGGTTAGTCTTCTTCTAAACTTTAGTTTTTATATTTTGTAAAATAATTCTAGTTTTTATGTTGTAAAATAGTTGTGATTAGTAAAAATATGTGTGTTTCTACTTCCATCATGTCCTTCTAAATTCTACTTTGCTGGGGAGAGAGGAGGATATTCTAGCAAAATTAAGGTAAATATTTTTAGTGTTTCAAAGTTTTCTAAGTTGTTATAATGTAAAAATAATTTTTAGAAAACTTATAATTTTAATGTTAATAGAAATATTGGCATGTTGTCATAGGTGACGATGTATTGGATTGGGACATAAAGTGAATTAATTTGGATTAATAATTTTGTCTTAGCAAATCGATTCACTTTAGACAATCATTTATATTGTATCTTAATCCTAAGATGAATAGTGGGCCTGTTATCTTGACTTGTGTCTTTTGATGTACCAAAGAGTGACACCTACATTTTAATAGTGGTATGCATGCCGATACGTTAGAAGCATGACTCTTGATAGCGTAGACCTGCTATTCATAGATATGGAATCCATAGCTCCTCTTTAGGAGTAGTGATATCCTCTTATATGTGTTATTCTGTAATTAAAAAACTCGAGCGCTCAACCGTTTGGATATATAGGTGTAACCGAATGGTATACTATCTTTAGATAGTAAGTTTTTCGATGGTAAGATAATAGAACGTAAGATAAAAATAATCGAGAAAGTAACACAGAACTTGTCCTTAAGCCGATTATGGATAATCCTACGGGGATACGATACACTGTGATATTTCATGGAGACTTAGCTATACAGGCTTCGTAATTCTATAGAGTTTGAGAGTGCAACTCCAACTGTTTAGTGGAGTAGCATTAGAGTTGATAATTATGAAATGTATATATGGGATATTGGGTTTCATAATTATTGGGAGCTTAAACTATATAGGTCCATTTGGTCCCCTTTGCTAGCTCATAAAATCCTGTAACGATACGGCATACTTTTCAAATAATTGGTAACTTATGTCAGATTTATTAGATTAGTTGAAATTTGAAAGAATCAAATAATTCATGTCTATTTATCAGTTGAATTAATTTTGTGACAAAATTAATTCAAGATAAACTTATTAAATTATTGGGATCGGATAATTCCTGTCTGTTTATCAATTGGTTTAATTTCAGATAAATTAAATCAAGATAAACTTGTAGAATTATTAGGAATCTATTTATTATCCTAGAGATTATCTAGATAAAGTTTCTTTAATTACATAACTTCGCTATTGGGTTATTTGAATTAAAACTGAGGCTTTATCCTATAAAATCTCAAGTGGAAAATAAAAGATTCGCTGAGATTTTTTTGACAGTTCGGCATGCCGATCCTTTAGTTCAGCCTATCGATGGGGCAAGTTTGGCCTGCTGATTAGGCAGATCAGCCTGCCTATGCGCAAATAAAAAATCACACATTTTCACGTGGATCTCATCAGATATTGATCCGAATTTGATTTTAATTCAAATTTTTTAGACCTAATCTGCTAAGGACTGACCCTAGACCCAACCTCTATAAATAGGGAGTAAGTCTCATAAGTTATTTAGATCAATTGAGAGATTAAGAGTGATACACTACTAGTGAGAATCTAAAAACTCCCTGAGAGCTTTTGTTCACAAATTACGAACACTAGCTTTAGGTTCTCTCAATTGGTTGGAAGGAGGGTCACCTTGAGGAAGAGCTATACGTGTGAGCCCACACTCACTCCAATCGTGGATAGAGAATAGCAAAGAAGACCAGTTGGTTGAGGCTCTTCTAAAACGTTACTTCTCTCACGCATTACGGGAGTTCTTTTGCATTGAAAGGTTATTAAGATCTGATTAATTTATGTATATAGTATGTCAAACTTGTGTTTTGGAAAATACTCTAACATAAAATTCTTAAAATTTTGCTGTGTACTATTTTTTCCAACAATTGGTATCAGAGACAGGTTTTTACGTAAATTTACAAGTTTGTGATCATGCTATATGTATAAATTATGTGATCTTGATTTCTCCTATGCTTGAATTTAATTTTATAGAGAGTTGGCACTCTAGGTTTCTATATATTTATATGTTTTCATGAATGATGTGGTGAATGTTTATTAATTAATTATGGTTGATTAAATTATTATTTAATTATTAATTAATTAATTTATTTATACTGGTTATGGTTCCTTAGAGATTAGAATGTGTATCTAGATTTTTCATGTAATTAGATGACAGACTATCATCTCCATCTAGGAATTATTATTTAATTTTAAATTTGTAATAATTTAGTAGTTAAATAATTGTTCGGAGAAGACGGATCTAGAAGGAAGATCTAGAAGATGGATAATGGCGCTCCTAGGTATTTCTTGAGTGTCTAATTTTATGTTTTAGAATTGTTGAAAATAAACTTGATGAATTCCATTGAAAAATTGTGTTTTTTGGAAAGGGTGATTTTTGCTCGGTCGACATGTCGAACCCCAGTTCGACGATGGTCGTAGATCGGCAGGTCAAATGTGAGGTTCGGCAAGCCATCAGCGGGGCAAAAATCAAAAAGCTCTGGCGGTAGGCCAAACTTCTAGTTCGAAAGGCCGATTGGTTATGAATCGACAGGCTGATCTATGAAGATCGGTAGGCTGATGGGTCATGACTGGCAAGCCGATCACATAGATCGGCATGCTGGCAGAGAGCTGGAAATTTTTTCATAAAAGGTGCAGTTTTTTGATGCAGTTTTAATTTTATTTTTGGGACAATTTTGAGAAACATTAAATTTGGATATGACCGAAAATATGGAGTATTTGATCTATGCGGGATTAAAGACTTAAAGATGGGCATGACATAAAGAAGGATACAGCTTGAGGATTCAAGGATGAAGAATCGATAATATGTTTTGATTATTCTCTTGTAATCTTTATTTTATATTCTTTAAGGTGGAACCATAATATTACAGTTATTTGTTATTATTTTGCTTGTAGCTTTGCTTAATTGCTTTGCTTGTCTGCATAATAATATGATTTGCCATGTATGTTGATAACATATCATATAGAATAGGGAGTGCCACTCAATTAAAATTGTTCATGCATATCTTTTAAAATAAAACCTTGATTTCAAAAGATTGAGTGGGATAAAGTTTTCGAAGAGAGGACCTAAGGCCTCCATCGTTTGTCTATAACAAGAACATGGTGGTCCCGACCCCTAGGAAGGGATTTCTATCATGTACCAAATTGGATCTCTGAGAGGATAAGGTGGTGATTATAAATTAAGGATAAAATATTGAAATGATGGTTATATACTCATGTTAATTTTATTATTAACCTCCCCTAGGAGTTTTGTTAATAAAATTAATGGCCAAAGAAACGTCATTAATATATGCTGGATCGTACGGGTCCTGGATGACATATATTAATCAAGAGGGGATCCGTGTTCCTGATTGAATTTAGCATGACTCCCCTAGGACCTTGTTGAATTCTGAGTTGGGAATTATCGTTGTAAGGTTGTGATATTTTCAAGGTTTTGACACATAAACACATTTGTATGATTTTACATGATTGTGTTATCTTACTAAATTCTTATGATGTGTTTGCTTATGTTTGGTATATGATTCTTTATTGTAGATTAAAATGTCTAAGAACATTTTATCTTCGATACTTGACAAAAACCTATTAACCAGAGATAATTATAATGATTCGAAAAGGAACCTGGATATCGTCCTTTTCTTTGAGAAACTAAAATTTGTGCTGACAACCGCTTGTCCTCCCGAGCCTACAAGAGACTCAACTAATGAGTAATTTCAAGCGTACGATCGCTAGAAAGATGCAAATGATTAGGCCCACTGCTATGTTATGGCCAGCATGAATAATGTGCTACAGGCTCAACATGAAGATTATGAGACTACGAAGCAGATCTTGGATAATCTTGAAGACATGTTTGGATGCCAAGCAATAACAAAGCGGCAAAGGGTGCTTCAGAAACTCTTAAACTGTAAGTAGAGGCCGGGGACATCTATAAAGGAGCACATGATGTTAGTCATGGGATACCTCGCTAAGGCTCAAACCAATGAAGCCGACATCGATGCTGAAACTCAGATGACTATGGTCTTTGAGACTCTGTCTAAGGAATTTATTCCATTTAGAGCTACTTTTAATTTGAGCAATAGACGAGATATGACCTTAACAAAATTAATGAAACAGTTATAGGAGTTTGAATTGCTGATCAGGGAGTCTCCTGCTGGTGGAGAGGTCAACATGGTAGCTGCTTCTGGTTCCAATCCCAATTCTAGGAATGGAAAGAAGCAACGGACCAAGAATAGGAAGTATTTTATTCTTGCTAACAACAAGAGTAAGAAGAAGAAGATGAAGAAGCCAAAGAAGCTTAAGTGCTTCTTCTGTGGGAAGGTTGGGCACATCAAGAAGCATTGCAAGGACTTCCTTTCCAAAGGAGGTAGGTGTGATCTTCTGTATTTAGAAACTTGTTTAATTGAGGAATTCAATGACATTTGGGTCATAGATTTTGGTGCAACTAATCATGTTTGTGTTTCTCTGTAGGGGTTCAAAGAAACAAGAAGTCTGCTTTATGAAGCACGCTTCGGATGGGCGATGAATCGTTGGTCTCAACAGAAGCAATGGGAGACGTCCATCTTCATTTTGATAATTATAGGAATTTAATTTTGTGAGATTGTTTTTATGTTCCTAAATTTAAAAGGAATTTAATTCTATAGCTTGTTTATTTAAAGACTCTTATTTAGTTTCTTTTAATAATAAAGTGGTGATTCGTAAAAACAAATCTTTTATCTATTCTCTATGGATGTAAAATAATCTGTATTTTATCAAACCAAAGATGGACTTACTGCTTAATGCTGAGATAAATGACAATAACTCTAAAATACTTAAAACTTCTCACTCTAATAAGACTTATCTTTGGCATTTGTGTCTTGGTCATATTAACCTAAATAGGATTCAAAGGCTGGTAAGGGATGGACCTTTAAGTCACTTAACCGTAGAATCTATACCTCAATGTGAATCTTGTTTGGAGGATAAAATGACCAAAAGACCATTCGGGTCTAAGGGCAATAGGGCCGAAGGAGTTCTAGAACTTATGCATAGTGATGTTTGTGGACCAATGAACATCTGGGCACGAGCAGGGTATGAGTAGTTCATCACTTTTATTGACGATTACTCAAGGTATGGGTATGTGTACCTGAAGCACCATAAAAGCAAAACTTTTGACAAGTTCAAGGAGTTTCGAGCTAAAGTGGAAAAACAATTGGATAGACCCATAAAGACACTTCGATTCGATCAAGGTGGAGAATACCTTTCTGATGAGTTTCTAGGACAATTATTAAAAAATGAGATTTTATCCCATTTGACTACACCGGGCACTCCGCCGCAGAATGGTGTAGCGGAGAAAAGGAATAGGACTTTATTGGACATTGTCAGGTCCATAATGAGTTATTTATCATTGCCTTTATCCTTTTGCGGATATACACTACAAACCGCATGTTATCTTTTGAACAATATGCCTTCAAAATCAGTCCCTAAAACTCCTCACGAGTTGTGGATGGGTAGGAAGACATCCTTAAACCATATTTACATATAGGGATGTCTGGCTCATGTCTTGTTTAAGGATGCAAATAAGTTGGAAGCACATTTAGAAGTTTACGTGTTTGTAGGATATCCAAAAGGGACTAAAAGTGGTTATTTCTATAACCCAAAGGAAAATAAAGTCGTGGTTTCAACTAATGTAACTTTCCTTAAGGAGAGTTACATGGACGACTTTAAGCCTCGAAGCAAAGTGATGCTTGAGGAGTTGAGGAGTGATCCGACCACTCCGGAGGTTCTGAATAAAACCATTCCGATCAGTGTAGAAAGACCAAAGGAACCCGAACAACAACGTAAGGGGCTTCGGCGTAGTGGGAGGATCAGGCATCAACCTGAGAGGTATATGTTCAATAGGGAGGCCTTCTTGACTGAATCAAATGAACATGATAGAGATCCTTATACTTACGTAGAGGCTATGGAGAATGTTGATTCGAAACTCTGGACAGAGGCCATGAACATAGAGATGAAGTCTATGGAGACTAATCAGGTTTGGGAGCTTGTGGATCTTCCCGAAGGGGTAAAACCCATAGGGCGTAAATGGATCTATAAGAGGAAAAGAGGAGTGGAAGGAAAGGTCAAAACCATTAAGGCTAGATTGGTAGCTAAGGGTTATACGCAAAAGGAAGGAATCGATTACAAGGAAACTTTTTCGCCTGTAGCCATGCTTAAGTCCATTTGGATTCTCTTGCCCATAGCTACCACTCTCAATTACGAGATTTGGCAGATAAATATCAAGACGGCTTTTCTAAATGGCCATCTTGATAAGTCCATTTATATGGAACAACCAGATGGGTTCAAGGTCAAGGGTCAAGAGGGTCAAGTTTGTAAGCTGCTAAACTCAATTTATGGACTTAAGCAGGCTTTCCATTCTTGGAACATAAGATTTGATTAGGTGATCAACACTTATGGGTTCTCACAAAATGTGGATAAGCCATGTGTTTACAAACATATTAAGGATGGAAAGGTGGTCTTTCTACTGCTCTATGTGGATGACATTCTGCTAATTAGCAATGACGTTGGGGCGTTGTCATTTGTCAAATTATGGTTGACCAAGCAGTTTGATATGAAGGACTTGGGTGAGGCTAATTTTGTTCTCGATATCCAAATCTTTCGGGATGGGAAGAACAAAATGATAGCTTTGTCACAGGCCAGCTACATAGATAAAATTCTCAAGAGGTATGCAATGCAGGATTCCAAGAAAGGCGGGCAACCATCTAGGTCTAGAATAACTCTTTTTAAGAAAGACTCTCCAAAGTCTAATGAAAAAAGAGAATACATGAAGAAAGTGCCTTATGCTTCGGTAGTGGGTAGTCTCATGTATGCCATGCTTTACACATGACCGGATATTTGCTATACGGTCAGGATTGTAAGTCGATTTCAGGTGTATCCAGGACCAAACCATTGGGTTATGGTCAAGCATATTTTCAAGTACCTGAGAAGGACTCGAGGGTATATGCTTATGTATTCGGGTGAGGACTTAACTCCTCTAGGATATATTGACTCAAATTTTCAATTCTGTCTAGATTCTAGAAAATCGACTTTGGGTTTTGTGTTTTACTCTAGGCGGCGATGCCATCAGTTGGAGAAGTATGAAGCAAGATTGCACTTCAGATTCAATGATGGAGGCCGAGTATGTAGCAGCTAGTGATGCTTCGAAAGAAGCAGTGTGGCTCTACAAGTTCCTTGGGGATCTTGAGGTAGTTCCTAGTATGGATAAGGTGGTATCGCTGTACTATGATAATAGTGCAGCGGTAGCTAATGCTAAGGAACCAAGATTTTACAAGAAGAGTAAGCATATTGATCGAAAGTATCATGTGATAAAGGACTTCATCGAGGGTGAGCATGTGACGGTGTGCAAAATCGTGTCAAAGGATAATTTAGCTGATCCATTCACGAAGACACTTACTGGAAGAGTCTTCAAGAGGCATGTGGAGGCTATGGGGATGCGAGATTTGTCACATTTACTCACTTAGTGCAAGTGGGAGATTGTTAGACATGTATACCCTAAGGAGTAAAAATGTAATATGTTTTCAGAGACATTTTTATCAATAAAGAATTCATTTATTATATATACCAAATCTTGTCCTCTTTACGTTCATATTTGTTGAATGTATGATAAGCAAACAATAGTCTGAGACTGTCGGTCTAAACCTTTAAGAATTGGGCATATGATGGACTGATTATGCAAAAGACACGATTCTTAAGGTGACGGTCTAAATCATAAGATCCGTAATTGAGAGAATAAAGTTGGGCGCTTTATTCATGTAAAGATTGTTATGTTCTCTATATCCCTGTTGGGAGATGGTTTATCTTGACCATCGGAGGTGGACTCCATGAATAGAAACATTGGCATGTTGTCATAGGTGACGATGTGTTGGATCGGGACATAAAGTGAATTGATTTAGATTAATAATTCTGTCTCAGCAAATCAATTTGCATCAGACAATCATTTGTATTGTATCTTAATCTTGAGATGAATAGTGGGCCCATTGTCTTGACTTGTGTCCTTTGATGTACCAAAGGATGACACCCACATTTTAATAGTGGTATGCATGCCGGTATAGTGGAGGCATGACTCTTGATAGCATAGACCTGTTATTCATAGATATGGAATCCATAGCTCCTCTCTAGGAGTAGTGATATCCTCTTATATGTGTTATCCTACAATTGAAAAACTAGAGCGCTCAACCATTTGAATACATAGGTGTAACCGAATGGTATACCATCTTTAGATGGTAAGTTTTTTGATGGTGAGATAATGGAACGTAAGATAAAAATAATTGAGAAGGTAAGATAGAACTTGTCTTTAAGCTGATTATGAATAATCCTATAGGGATACGATACACTGTGATATGTCATGGAGACTTAGCTATACGGGCTTCGTAATTCTATAGAGTTCGAGAGTGTAGCTCCAAGCCTTTAGTGGAGTAGCATTGGGGTTGATAATTATGAAATGTATATCTAGGATATTAGGTTTTATAATTATTGAGAGCTTGAACTATATAGGTCCATTTGGTCCCCCTTGCTAGCTTACAAAATCCTGTAACGATACGACGTGCTTTTCTAATAATTGGTAACTTATGTCAAATTTATTAGATTAGTTAAAATTTAGAAGAATCAAATAATTCATGTCTGTTTATCTTGTTGAATTAATTTTGTGGCAAAACTAATTCAAGATAAACTTGTTGAATTATTGGGATCGGATAATTCCTGTCTGTTTATCAATTGGTTTAATTTCGGATAAATTAAATCAAAATAAACTTATAGAATTATTAGGAATCTATTTATTTTCTTAGAGATTATCTAAATAAAGTTATTTTAATTAGATAACTTCTCTATTAGGTTATTTGAATTAAAACTAAGGCTTTATCCTATAGAATCTCAGGTGGAAAATAAAATATTCGCTAAGATTTTTTTGATAGTTTTGCATACCAATCCTTTAGTTCAGCCTGTCGATAGGACAAGTTCGGCCTGCAGGTTAGGCAGATCGGCCTGCCTATGCGTGAATAAAAAATCACACGTTTTCACATGGATCTCATCAAATATTGATCCGAATTTGATTCTGATTCGAATTTTTGAGACTTGATCTAATAAAGACTGACCCTAGATCTAACCTCTATAAATAGTAAGTCTCATAAGTTATTTTGATCAATTGAGAGATTAAGAGTGATACACTACTGGTGAGAATCTAAAAACTCCCTGAGAGTTTTTGTTCACAAATCATGAACACTAGCTTTGGGTTCTCTTAATTGGTTGGAAGGAGAGTCACCTTGAGAAAGAGCTGTACGTGTGAGCCCACACTCACTCTGATCGTGGATAGAGAATAGCCAAGAAGACCAGTTGGTTGAGGCTATTCTAGAACGTTACTTCTCTTCACGCATTTCGAGAGTTCTTTCGCATTGAAAGGTTAGTAAGATTTGATTAATTTATGCATATAGTATGTCAAACTTTTGTTTTAGAAAATACTCTGATATAAAATTTTTAAAATTTTGCTCGTACTATTTTTTCCAACAGAAACCTAGGGCCTTAATCATTTTCCAAATGATGCTCGATCAACCGTTCGCCTTGAAGCACCTTCATGAGAATTCTAAGATTCAATCTTGACAAGCCAAAATTAAAATGAAAGTTAGAAGGGCAGTATAAGAATCATCTTTTTCTAACATGTGAGTCTCTTTATTAAATAACATAGCTATGTAGATAAAATGTGAGTATAATCATCATAAATGCATATTAAATAAAGAAGAACATAAATCTAATGCAACACTCATCATCAATCAAAGCCATAAAAATTAATGCTCGATTCTCATAAAAAAAGTTAAAAGGTATCCTAAGACTCAAAAACCACTCAAAAACCTAAACTAAAACGATAAAAAATCCTCAATCCTTCCTCCAACACTTAATCCTTACATTGTCCTCCACGTAGGAATGAGCATAGAATAAAAGAGAAAAACAAAAACACACACAAATGGACAAAACAAAATCAAAGCAACAAAAATACTAAAGAGATAAAATGGAGGAGAGTTAGAAAGATCAAATCTGTTTTGGCGCGCTCTCCATCCATTGGGATCTCCTCCCATAAAGCGTTTGGTCCAATGTCATCAACCTGATGTGGAGAAGCACCCATCAAAAAGCAGCTTCTGCCCTTAAAATGTGTCATAAAACAACATATATGAATCTTCATTGTAAATGCCCTTAAGCTTGGCAAGATATGGAATATTTTGGCACATCATGCCAACTCGACTTAACTTTAAACATGCTTAGAAGGAGAACTCCAATTCTAGCTTTAGTACATGGAGGATTTAATACAATGAAGGTGGCACCAATTGGAAGTTGGGATCTATTAGTGGTGTATATAAGTTATGACCATCGATGACATCAAATCAATGGTTGTATATGCTTCCTCATCTTCCAACAGGCCTTGTGGTTTGGTTTCATGAAGGAATTCCTCAAATAATGACCTTTTCCATTGCTCTTCACTCTCCACTTGACTCTCTAAAACCATGTTAGAGATTTGATCTTCATAGAACTCACAACTTTTGATGGAAGTCTAATGAAACTATAAAAATACACATTTCTTAAAGCTAAATATCATCATGTTGCATTCACATTTCATGTTAAATCCATTAATTAGAGCATTTGTATGTTAATTAGTATTTTAGTGTGTTTGTGTGAAAATATGTTTAATAATATGTTTTTAGTGTGTTTTCAAGAAAACAATCATCAAATATTCATGTATAGATTTGCAAAACAAGGACAGCTCTATGCTAGGTTGGGACATTAGACAATTGTTTCCAAGAAAGCTTCGTCTTTTTGGGTCATTTAATCCAATAATTGTTGTAGTGAATAGCGGATATGATCTTGTCATAACTTTATGCAAGTTTTACAGTCTTCTTGAAATTTAAAGTGCTTTTTGAGAAGTAATATTGTGTGACTTTAACTAAAATCTCTTCTACAAGTTCAAACTATTTTGAAAAATCATCTAAACACTCCGAAAAACAACTCTTGGGCACACAAAGTGGAAAATAACGTCCTTTAGGAAGCCATGTATGCCAAAGAAGTCTAAGTCTTACATTGAGTCTGGAAAAGAGTAGATAAATCTAATATGACATTTAATGATGATTTACATTTAACAGCGGTTTAAAAAAAGATCTAATATTTATGTATGGATTTTTCAAATGCACACAGCTCCATGCCAGATTGGACATAACATGATGGATTTCTAGAAAACTTTGTCTTTTTTTGGGTCATTTATTGAACAATTATAGTATGAATAGCAATACAATTTTATCAAAACTTTAGTGCAAGTTTTAAAATTTTTTTCAAAGTGTTTTTTTTTTTAAGAAGTAATATTTTGTGACTTTAGTTAGGAGCTCTTCTAGGAGTTCAAATTATTTTGAAAAATCATCTAAACATTATGAAAAACAGCTTTTGAGCACCAAAAGTTGAAAGTAACTTCCTTTACAAAGCCATGCGTGCCAAAGAAGCCCAAGTCTTATATTGAGTGCTGGAAGGAAAGTGGATAAATCTAACCCTTCCTATGGTATTGAAAGGGACAACCGCAACTCTTTTGACTTGAATTAAACGACTTCTTAATAACTATTGTCCAAAATCACATGACAAAGGTATAGCATGTCATGCACTTTGGTCCGGGTAGTGACATGGCCATTAATTAAGTTAATTAAGCCAAAT
Source organism: Artocarpus hirsutus (assembly GCA_946598075.1). Lineage (NCBI taxonomy): Eukaryota > Viridiplantae > Streptophyta > Magnoliopsida > Rosales > Moraceae > Artocarpus > Artocarpus hirsutus. The sequence continues at coordinate 11,994 of CAMOHE010042558.1, forward strand.
TTTTAATTAAACTTGCCAATTGATTAATAGCATTATTTATAAAAACATGGTAAAATTTAAAACCTTTAAATAATTACTTATAAGTTAAGACAACTAGAATAAAATAATAAAACTAATAAATATGAGTCGGGCCACACCAGACTCACAGTTGTACACACACATAGTATCGATAAAAATTACTACAACCATAGTCCAATCCAAAGGAAGATTGATTAAAATATTATATGCGTCAATTAGATTAACAAATAACCTAGATAAAAAGATCCTACAGTCCATGTGTACATCCAGTAGCGTCTTGCTCAGTGCTATGCTACGAACCACCCAAGAGGGGGGTAAATTTTTAAAACAATAAAACTGTGAGCGTAAAACTCAATAGGACTTGAGCTTAGAAAATATTAACTTTAATATGTAAATCTTTCATAAATAAAAGGTTATGAAACATAGTAATTAATTTCTTTGTTATCATACTAACCAATTTGATCCAACATCCATTTGAAATTACTTTATCATTTATCCTGAGCAAAGCCATTAAAAATCACCACCGTAGTTACCTAGCTGGGTTTTGAGGCTTACCTCTAAAGTCGCTTTCTACATGACCCAATCTCTAAATATGGCATCATGCCCTAACATATCATTCCAAATGGTGTTTATGACACGCCGGTACTATGTCATTATTCAAGTCTCATATTACCAAGTGTTCTCATTTACATTCATTTTTCTGTTCATTATGATTATTTCATTATTCAACTGCTAATGAAAATAACTGATAAATTCTTCTCAAAATCATTCCTTAAAACATTTTTGGAAAAACACTTTATGGCCAAAACTTAAATCATGGCTAACAAAGAAAGAGGATCTAAAGTCCTACCTCATTATCTAGTATAAGAGCGCAAACATTGCATTCTCAACCCACTGCACGTTAGCTCCTCGAAATCACGAACAACCTTAGATATGAACTAAATTTGTCAATATCTAACTTAGGATACTCTACAATGTTAGGTTATCCCATGGTGCCTTAGTGTGCCTTTGATATTCACAAAATCATGCCGCAAAATGAAGGTCTCTATTCATGTTCTAAACGGTGAAAATCAATGAAAAACAACTCATTTCATATCGCCTAATCGACCTGTCGATTTCCTTGGTCCGACCTGCCTGCCAAACCGCTAAAGTCTGGCCTGCTGAAGAAATGATTCTGGTCTACCAAACTTGTGGATCCGGCTTGCCAAAGCTCAAGATCGGCCTACCAATCTGTCAAAATTTAAAAAATTTTAGATTTCAAACCTCGGCCTTCCGAGCTTAAAAACTCATTGTAACCTATTTTTACAGTTCCCAAAGCATGGATAATGTTCAAAAATGATGGATTAACATAATAGAACACATTTAAACACTTGTCAACAAGTTTTTCACAATTATTTTCAAATTATTCTGAAAATAAAAAAAAAGTAAAAGCTTAGTTTAGCTTGATTTTTGTCCAATCAAGCTTAGGTTTGTGATGATTTGGGTTCCACAAACTTAGATTGAATGGTCTCTAAACTCAAAGGAACTCGGATTTCAACATCCAAGGAAAAATTGAAAATTTAGAAAGTAAAACTTTGAAACTTTGAAAAAATGGACTAATCTGGAATTCGATCTTTGAGCTGAGTTCAAGGAGGCTAAATCGTTATTTCTTGGCTTCCAATTCCGTTGGGAATCGAGGGTTCTTTGCTCAAATTTTCTTTGGAGGAAAATGGGAGAGGGAAGAGAGAAAGAGAGAGACGATGAGAGAGGGAGAGGCAAGAAGAGAGTGAGCGTGTAAGGAAAAAGAAAGAGGGTAAGAGGGATTAAATAAAGGAAAGGGCATATGGTAGTTTTTAGGTGTAAAACGATGTCCAGCACATGGTTTTCAAGGAGGGACATGCTGGGTATTTGACAAATAATTTTGTTTCAAAATTTAAAATAACCAATTAAAATAATAAAAAATAAAATTAATTAAAAATACCACAAAAATAATTAAATTAAGTTCAAATTACAATAAAGCACACTAATTCATCATTTTATACATTAATCATACTTAATTAATTTTTAGGTGTTACATAACAACACATGAAATTTTGCCTGGCATGTAAAGCTTTAGACACCACGGTTACATGACACAAGTTAAATAACTATTTAATTGTATTGTGTAGATGCTTAATTGAAAACAATATAGTTTAATGCACGAACAATGACGGTGGCTTCTAGGGGAAGTAAATACTGAGATCACAACAGAGACCTAACTTTCATTCAATTATAACAACATGAGGTGATTTGTAACATTACATAAAGTAGACCCTCTAATAACCAGTCAGCTCCATGTGATGGCATCCAACCACTCGTTTAGACCACACCAATAGTGCCCCCTTAAACATGGCTTTATCATCACCACCACTAATTTCCCATTCTCTCCCCAAGTCTCTTTCTCACCCTCACC
>CAMOHE010042559.1:0-13926 GCA_946598075.1 Artocarpus hirsutus
TATTTTCTTAGAGATTATCTAGATAAAGTTGTTTTAATTAGATAACTTCTCTATTGGGTTATTTGAATTAAAACTGATGCTTTATCCTATAGAATCTCGGGTGGAAAATAAAAGATTCGCGTGATTTTTATTTCGACAGTTCGGCATGCTAATCCTAAAGTTTGGCCTATCGATCAGGCAAGTTCGGTCTGCCTATGAAAAAGTTCGGCCTGCCTATGCACGAATTAAAAATCGCACGTTTTCACGCATTTTTGCGCGTATCTTATCCGATATTGACCCGAATTTGATTTCGTTTTGAATTTTTGAGACCTTATCTGATAAGGAATGACCCTAGACCCAACCTCTATAAATAAGGAGTGAGTCTAATGATTTATTCAGATCAATAGAGAGATTAAGAGTGATACTCTACTAGTGAGAATCTGAAACTCCCTAAGAGCTCTTGTTCACAAATCACGAACAATAGATTTGGGTTCTCTCAATTGGTTGGAAGGAGGAAGTGCTGTATGTGTGAGCCCACACTCACTCCAATCGTGGATAGAGAATAGCAAAGAAGACCAGTTGGTTAAGGCTTTTCTGGAACGTTACTTCTCTACACATATTTCGGGAGCTTTTTGGCGCATACAAGGTCAGTAAGATCAGGTTAATTTATACATATAACATGTCAAACTTGTGTTTTGAAAAATACTCTGATTTAAAATTTCGCTGCGTATTATTTTTCCAACAGTAGCGTCCAACTTGACTTTCCTAGAAAGATCATCAATGTGGTTGTGTCACATGTGCATCATATTGATAGTGGGGTTAATGACCTTGATATAGCACATGCCTAGTGGGCTGTGTTAGATGATGTAGGGAAGTGCGTTCAATGGTGTGCTGAATTTCATCATAAGCATCAATGTGGTGAGAAGTGTTGGATGTGCCTTTGTGTTATGAGTCAAATGGAGTAGGTAACAGACCAAAACTAATTGTGACAATAGACATGGGATCAACCTTTTTCTCCTCTAAATTTCACCTTTGGTTATAAATTTCCTTGGTGAGATTTTAGTGTAGAGGTTGTTTACTACAATAGGGAAGTTAACATTAAAAGCGATAAGATGGGCAAGGTTTGTGGCTTGTTGCTTTTAGTGTTCCTCGTTTTTGGTTTAATGGTCATCTAGTTTACTAAACATAATTTCAAGTTCTTTAACAGTCTTGGTGAAAAATAAGGGCATAAAAAAAAGAAGGATGAAAAGAAAAATACTCAAAATTTGACTCAAATTATATTAAATGATCAGAAAAAAAAATCAAGCCACGAAGCACACAATGAGATAAAAAATCATTCAAAATTATTACGCAATGGTGCAAAAGAAAGGATGTGATGCTTATGGTTTTTTTTTTTTTTTTTTGTGGTTCTCTCTCTCTCTCTCTCTCTTTATTGGCACAAAAATAGACTCAAAATAATACAAATTTAATTAAATTGTCAAAAAAAATCTCTAAGTACAGTAACAAAAGGAGAGATTAGGTTACCTAACTTTAGGCAAGGCAAGATGTTGAGCACCAAATTTGCCTTTGTTTGGATTCTATTGAGTGGAGTAACTAAGTTTTGGCAAGTTAACTTTGTAGGGATAAATTCTAGTAATTTAGTTGACTCAATAGCTCAATAAGTCAGTAAGTCACTTGTTGATCACCGATGAATGAAGCAAATCAGGACAAACTTCTATTTTGAATAGAGGTGTTACCGGTGGTTGGAGCAAGTGAAGACCAAGTTTTGGTTCGCAGGTAGAAAGATCGACACTGGTGGTGGTGGTGACCTAAGAAGCTCACGTCGATTTCGGCAATGGTCAAATGCGAAACACCAGAGATGGTAGAGATCGCATCAAATCTTGAGGAGATTCAAGCATCGATGACTAGTCAGAGACACCAGGTTTTGGTCAACAGACAATTCTAAGGTGAGTGGCAAACTTAGGGATCGCGGTAAAGTAGCAGAGAGGAAGCATGAGGATAGGAAACATTGTCGTTATGTGGACTTGATCAGTGATTTTTTTGGTGAGTGAGAAGCAGAGTGTCGGTGCTTTAGAGAATGGATGACGTTGACCATTTTTGTGGGGGTGGTGATGGTAGAGTGGGCAGCGAGTGGTAGACGAATGGAGGAAAGTTAGGAGGAGGGAAGTCAGGGGGTGGGGAGTTTATGGTATTTGGCATATGTGGCTGGTTGTAATGTTAGGGGGTTTTTTGCTTTTGTTTTTTTTTTGTTTTTTTCCTTCAAAACTTGCAGCTTTTTTTAGTAGCTCACATAAATAATATAGAAAATAAAAAAAATTCAGGCAGAGGAATTGAACCACTCTCTGACGACAATTGATCGAGGACTAGAGGGAGAAAGGGAGGCGAGAAGCGAGATAAAGAGAACTAGAGAGAGGAAGTTTGAGAAATTATATCGAATTTCACTTTAGTGTCTTTTAGTAAACATAAGAAGCCTATTTATAGATAGGCAATTGAACACAAATTAGAAATTAAAAAATAAGAAAATAAATAATAATACAAAAATGAAAAAAAAGGGAAATTATATAATTGATAACTTCCTAAAAAACTAAACAAAATAATATTCAATCTTTGACTTTCTGCTTACTATTTGGACATAGGTTATAGCCATATTTATGATATCTATCACAAAGTTCCTACAATTAATCTGAAAACGTATGAAAACAAATTTAATTTTACTTTATTTTTTTAATTTGATTTACTTTCCCTTTATCCAACTTTCTTTTTACACATTTATAAGTAACATAATATGTTAATGATAGTATGTGGCACTATAATGTAATAAATAACTAAAGTTAATAAACATAATGTCATGCCTCAGAGTACAGGAGGTGACGTGGCAGTTTAATTAAGATAATTAAGTGAAGATTTAATTAAAAGTTGGGTTTTATAATTTAAATTTATTAATAAAATGTGATAATTTAAAAACCTTTTATTTAAAGCAGGAAATTATAATAATTAAACTTATAAAAATAAAAAGTGGACAATGAGAAAATAACAATGAAACAAGGAGAAACAAAAATGGGCCCCATTGACCCACATTTGTGCACACACAAAGTATTCATAATATTAAATTACAACTACAGTCCAAAATGAAGAAAAGAAAGTAAGGTTACACATGCCTTGATTTATATAATTTAAATAACCTACTGCTCGAATGTTCTATTCGTGGACTCTTCTTCGATCCTAAGCTGATATCCACCTAGAGGGGAAGAATTTTTAAACAAATAAAATTTAAGCAAATGGCTTAGTAGGACTATATCTTAAAACAGATAAATAATTTAAATAAAATTTCACCTTAGGAAATAAAGTTAAATAAATAAATTAATTTAAATTGATTTTATTAAAAACAGTTCGTCTAGAAAGTACCTTTTATCTTTTCCAAGCAAACCATAATATTCACCACCGAAGTGGCCCAACTGGGTTTCAGGACTTGCCCCAAAGGTCATGCACTGCACTACCCGATTTCTAATATGGTATCATGCCCTAATATATATATATCTTTCTATAATTATTAAAATCTCTTTTTACCAAGTATTCTCATTTATATTCATTATGAGGTTTATTATGAAAATCTCCTCAGTCTATTGTTTATAAAAACAATTAATGAAATCCTTCTTCAAATCATCATTGAAAATATTTTAATGAAAACCCTTCTTAGGCCAAAATCATTGTAAAACTAAGTTACCAAGGAGAGGGTAGAAGTCCTACCTCAACACTCGTGCTAGTGTCCCACACCGTAATCTCGGTCTGCTACATGTTAGCTCCACGGATCCACGAACTATCTTAATTACACAATCACTAAGTCCATCAGTATCGAACTTAAGGTTTCCTATGTCATTAAATTGTTTCATGGTGTCCTATTGTGCCATTTGGGTTTATAAAATTATGCTATGTTGTTAAAATCTCAATCGGGATTCAAAACAGTGAAAACAGGTGAAAAATAACAAAATCTCACCATGCCCAGTCGGCCTACTGGTCACCTTGGTTCGGCCTACCGGAAGTCCGGGTCCGGTCAGTCAAACTTTTCTAGGTTCGGCCTGCCGGTCATTTGAATCTGGCCTGTCGAACTTATGAATCTGGCCTGCCGAACATGAACTTTGGCCAGTCGATCTGAAAAAATTTTAGAATCTTTCAAGCATAGGATTTTGGCCTTCCAAGCCCAAATCTTCATTTCAACCTGTTTCTCTCAATTCTCAAGCATGGGTAACATCAATAGATGATAAAAGAGCATCACACTTTTAAACCAATTTAAACAAGATGTGAACAAAGATTTTGAAAAAATCCCGAAATTAGGGAAAAATGGAGAAAAATGAAAAAAATTGATTTAAATCCGTTTTTTATCAAACAAAGCTTAAATCCTAGTTATTCTATGTTCCTCTAACTTAAATTGATGGTTTTCTAAGCTTAGGAAAGCTTGAATTTCAAAATGCCAAGAAATTTAAAAAATTAAAAAAGTTTTGAAATTTAGAAACTAACCTCGAATCAAAGCTTTAAATCGTAGTTGTAGTTGCCAAATCTTGTTCCCGAACTTTCAATCCACTAACCCAAAGCTTGAAATTGATTTTTGTTTCAAAAATTTTGAGAGAGAAATGAGAGAGAGTGAGAGACCGAGAGAGAGAAAGAGAAAGGATGAGGGAGAGCAAGAATGAGGGAAAGAAAAAAGGTGAGAGAGATTTTATAAAGGAAAAAGGAAAGCAGTTTTCAAACAACACCACGTTCCGCACGTGATTTTTCAAAGTGGGACGTGTTGGTCATTTAACAAATTGTTTTGTTTTAAAATTTAAAACAACAATTAAAAATAATTAAAAGTGATTTAAAACTCATTAAAATAATCAAAATAACATTAATTCAGAAATTTTACAAAATGATCAAATTAAGTTTAAAATATTTATTATGGCACACTAATCTACCATTTTACATTCTAATAATACTTAATTAATTTTGAGACATTACACATGATCCCATGAGAACGAGGGATTAACTAGCATAATCGCTCATAAATTTTTATTATGCATGAATATCACTCATTTATTTTTTAGTCAAGAATAATGCAATGCGTATAGTTAGCGTTGTCTAATCACATTGTCTTGTTCTTGTCATCTTTCCATGAATTCAGACATCTCGAGTGCCTCGTCCAGTGAAAAGTGCCGGCCCCGTTGAAGGCCTCAGCCCTTTTGTAGAACGCTTTGAAATTCTTCCAATCCCTAAGCACGTCCCTCAAGTCACCGAGCTTGGCCTTGATGCTCCGGCAGCAATTTGCGTGGACAGTAGTCAGTGCCCTGAAGTCCTTACTGTCTTGGCAGAACCCACTAAAGAAATTGGTGTCCAAGAACCTTACCGTAAGGCCCAACTGCCCAATAATACCACCTTGGATCAATCCCAATAAGACATCCTGCTCTTTTAGGCCCGTGGAATTGTCTTTCATGGAGTACCATTTATCAAACAATGCAATGGTTTTGTTATTTGATCTGACAAAATAGAGCCCGGTGTTGATCATATGCTTTAAATTCCATGGATTTCCGAGGTATCTATCAGTACTTAACTGTAAATCCACATTTTCGTTATTGCTTAGCCTTTGAAAAGGGTTTCTTAGCCACATTACGTCCGCGTCCTGTTGTAGATAATCAAAAGAAAATAACATTGTACAAGTCAACTTGTAAATAAAAAGGATGAGAAAAAAAATGAAACAATTAAAATTAATTAACAGAAAATCACAATGCAGAAAAAAGAGAATTCCTTGATTCTTATTTTTCTTTTGTGTTAGATTAAGTGCCACTTTGTTGTTTAAAAAACTTATAAAATGTATGAGTGTGCGTGTGTTTTTTTTTTTTTTTTTCTTTTGTCTTTTTTGTAATATGCTATATCAGTAATTAGGAAAGCTCGATTTATAGAATTTCAGACTAGGTTCAATTATCTCAGGTCCTTTCTAATTGATGTTAAAGATTTTTCAACTAAAATTAGATGGTCTATATAGCCAGAAAATACTTATCGTGCCATATTGTGTTTACCGATTATTCTAAATATCGACTTTAAATTTATTATTATTTGATCCCTCCTCATGTGAATTTACCGTTCATCACATCTTCTTCAATAATTACTTAGCTTATATTTTAGTGAACCGATAATCTTTTCATTCTACATATCTTCAGGGAGAGTTCTTCAGAATTATACAATTAGTAATTAAATGATTAATTGAAAAAAAAAATGTAAACATTTGTTTCTACCATAATGCGCGTTAGTACTGTATATCAACCTTAATCAACCTTGGGTAGGCATACATGACGCACTGCATGATCTACCCACTCTTTGTTTTAATGGTATCTACCCATTACTCATGATCATACTTGAGTTGTGATAAAATAACAAAACCTCCAAATCTTCTGCATATCAATCTTAGGTAACCATACAATGACGCATTGCATGATCTACCAACCTTATTTATTAACATTTTTTTTGAATGGTTATCTAGCCATTAACTGATTTACTGGAGTTGTGATAAATTAATAATCCTTTTTAACTTGATAAATTAACCTTAAAATCTATAATTGATGACTATAACTACAACTGGGAATGACATTGTTACCCGTGGATATGCGTACGTGCCCCTAATAAGCGAGTATAGGGATACTATATGGGGCAGGGCCGGATATGCAGATTAGAATTAACCCTCAAGTCGGAGCTAAGGCGGAAGTGGGGAAAGTTCCCCTGCTCCTACCCCAACCTGATATATATATATATATATATATATTTTATTATATATAATTATTTATTTGTGCGTATTTTTATATATGTATTTATGTATTTGCATATATTTATATGTGTATGTAAAGGATGAGGATATAAAGTAATAGAATTGGCATAAAACTATGAAGAGAATATGCAAAGAAAAATAATAATGTTTTTAGTATTTCAATGTTTTGTTTTATTTTATAAATTTAGCTTTTATACCGATGGATTTTGGATTTTGTTTAAGGTTTATTTTATAAAAAATAAGTGATTATGTTGCTAAATTTTACAAGTTATTTAATGAAATTTGATTCGAGTTTAATCATATCCAACAATTCTAAAACTCCAAAAGGGTAACCTGGTAGGGTATGAAAATGGTACCCCCAATAGAGATTTCTCCGTTCCCGACCCCATCTTAAACTAGTAGGTGTGAAAGCAGATATGAAGGACAAAAATATAGTAGGGTATGGGGTGGGGGAAGCATGCCTGCCCCGCCCTATTCCCATCCCTAACTTTAACTTAATATCATCAAAGCTATGATTACGGATCCTACATTTAATGATATTACAAACATTGGATACGTTCATATGTTATTAATCCTACAACTTAATTAGCATATATATATATATATATTATATATACAATATGTTATATTTATTTCCTGAATTACCTTAGCTTAAATAAAAAATAAATATTGCTCACTTTTTGTTTCTCAATCAGCAACGTATTTATTGAAACGAAAGAAATGATGGATGTTTACTAATAAAAGATTAAAAATAGGAATGCAATCTAGCAAAATAATAAAAAATAAAAAATAAAAGACAAAGGAGTTTTGAAATATGACTACTTAGATTTCCATCGATTACCAACGGCTTGTTTGTTTTATATGATTTGTCATTTTACTATAGTATTTTATTTTACAAAAAATTTAATTTTTATTAATTTTTCAAGTAACTAAATTCTAAGTTATGAAGGTCTTTTTTTGGTCAATTACAAATTCATAAAGTTGATAATTTGGTGATCATAACTTCTAATTTAACTATTCTTAACAGAAAAAAAAAATAAAAGATTTTAAAATGTGAGAAAATAATCATGATTTTTATTAAAAAAAAAAAACAGCATTGATTGTTTATGCATATTATCTGAGACTCTTCGGCTATACTCTCTATGTTAATAATTTGGCGTGTACGTAACTATCCTAATTAATAAATTATATCTTCTAACGAAACATATTTACGGTGAAGGTAAGGAAAATAACATACAGTGAAAACGAAATTGTAACCACGTTTGAGAACCTCTAAGAGGAACCAAGTTCTTCTCCACATCATCTTGACGAACTCTTCAGACATGTAAAGCTTCTCCCCCATGAAATCCACGCCGTCGGTTTCCAACTTGTAGCAGATTAGCCTCAGGAATCGGCAGCGATCGTAGGCGGTCTGATCTACAACCACAAGCAGAAGATGATCGAGCAATGACTTGGTATCTTCGCCAAGCCAAAAACTGTGGAGAAAGAGATCAAGCATGGTAGTATCCTCCTTATTAATGTCTTGGTCTGCATAGGCCTTGTTTATTATACTTATGATGACAGTTTTATTCTCTGTTGAAGCTCGGGCCAAAGCCGTTTCGAGTTTGTCTTCTGATGCTTCAATGGTTTTCTGTGGAGAAAATGTTACAAAATAATACATCCCATTAATTGGATGATTCAAAATTGTTATTTGTACTTCTTATATTTATACCATACTAATCAGAAAGGATACTTTTGCAGTTACTTTTGTTTGTCTACATTTTTCACTTTTAACTCCCACTACTTATTTCACTTTCAGGAGAAAAAAGGACAAATGAAATAAACTTTAGATCATTAAACTATAATGTAAACTTACCGAGTTCATAGACGCGCATTTTAATTCCTTTCGGAAGGAAAATATTGGATTTGTGAGATCGGAGGAAGACCAGATGCAGAGATAAATGACACCAGCCAAGAATAAAAAGAGAAATGAAAGAATGTTTAGAGAGAGAGAGTGTTTTGGGTAATCCATATTAGTTCATGTAGTTCTGCAACTCGGAAATTGAAAGCGCACTAGTAAGCTGCTGCTGTAGCTGTTATGATTATTATTTTTATTATTTATTAGGGTTATAGTTGGGGTTGGTTTGCTCGTTAAACTTTAAAAGTTACTACTTTACCATTTAAACTTTTAAAACTTCCCACTTTGTCTTTTGGATTTTAAAAATCTCCACTTTATCGCTACAACTTTCAAAATTCTTCATTTTACATTTTAAACCTCAAATTTTCTGTTCAAATAGATGGAATGAACCGTACATGATTTGCATATTGGTCACTTGTAAGAGTTAAAACGAGATTTTATCACTCTCAACTTTTATTTCATTTTTACACTCCCACTTAGTGGTTATTTCTTCTTTTTTTTTTTTTTTACCTAAACTATCATTTAAGAAAGGTTTATATGCACATTCTATCTCATTTTAATGTGTAACCTTCGTTTAATAAGTCGATATTGTTCGTCAATATCACCTCCTCTTCAATGTATGACTCATCTTCTTTATCATTTAAATTTAGATATCGGCACTCTTGAAATTACAAATATATCATAACTCATCGGTATAGTTGTCCATATGATATGGCTATTGCATATAAATTGATCTTCTATAAATTTATAATTAAAGCTAAGTAAATTCATTAACGTTTCTAATTATATCTTTATCCTCAAGTGCCCTTGATTCTCTAACAAATAATAAACTCATGAATTTAACCATGTATTTGAGCGCTCTTATTAATCATGAACTCAATATTTAAGTACTGATTCGGTTTTGAATGATTTGAGTGCTTAAATTTGTGATTACGTTTATAAATTTATTATTCATTAGAAAATCAATGGTAATCAAGGATAGAAATATAATTCGAGAAGTTAACAGATTTTATCTAGCTCTAATTGTATAGATTTATTATATTAAATGGACAACTCTAAATGTGAGTAATTATATATTTGTAGTTTCAAGAGTGCAATTTCAAGTTTTAGTGAAGTAACTCCAAAAATAATAAAAGAGTAATCTAAGAGCTTAATTAATATATTGATATCATTGGAGCTTGAGGTCTATTAGTTCTCCATTCTTGAAAATATTGTTTGGACAAGTGGAATTATTAGTTTAATTTATTAAGTTAAAATTATAGAATTAAATTAATATCACTCAAATAAATTTTATGAATTATTAAATAATAAGATTGTTTAATAAAATTAATTTTAGAAGACATAGTGTGTGAACTCCCCACACTGTGTGGCACACGCTTACATAGGGAATGGTTCCTTATGCAGTGCAAAACTTGTTCTTCAAGTTTCCTTCTTTTAGAAATTCTAACATTTCTAATTTTCAAAAATGTGCTTTCTCTCAAATTTGGAATTTGAATTTTAAAAACAAATCAAAATGGTAATGACTAGTATTCTCCTCCTTTCTAGGAGATTGGCACCACATACATAGAAAATTTTTATGTGTGTGGTGCTGACGTTACATTGGGAACAGGAAAAGAATATCTTTTATATTTTAATTAAATATAATATATTTAATTTAAAATAAAAAACAAAGCTTATAAAATTCATTGGCTATCTCTTATCATTTATAAATAGAGGATATCTATATTTATTCAATACACAATTAGAGAGTTTTATTTTAAAGTGCAGAAATTCTATTAGTTTCCCTATAGTAGGCATGTAGAGGAGAGAAAAAGAGAAGATGAGTTTTTGCACTCCTAATCCTATTTTGCTCATGCGATGAGATTATTAAGAAAGAAAAGTGAGAAGGGTGATCATTTAAAAATCCTAATTCCTTCGATGCCCACACATTTGTCCAAGCAGTGAGAAAAGCTAGGCGAGGAATTGACAGTGGTAATAAGAATTCCAAGAATTGAATTAATTTATGTATAGTTTTGTGCCTCAAAAGTTTTATGAAAACTTCTATTACATATGTTTTACGCCTTTACCATATTATCACTATTTTCATCTAGATACATTTTTGAAAACTAACACAAAAAACCATGCAAGTAGATAAAAATAGCATGTTTCTAATAAAAGAAATTGGAAACAAATTATTCACGACTCCACAAGCGGTCCAAACAATCTCCCAAATAAATTCATGTTGTTTTTCATCAATTACTTATGCCAAACTATGGATATGTTAATTTTGGGACTTGTTATCTAAGATATTAAAGGCATACCAAGGGAGAATAGAGCAAAAATGCACAAGCAAATCCATTATCCAACAAATTAATTCCTATAAAATTACACAACATGCATCAAATTAACAGACATGCTTGAGGATTTTCATAATATATAAACTTAAGAAATAATTGATTTGTAAGTAAACTTTTACTTGTCCTTAAGCAAAACAAAAGTACATTAAGGAACAACAAAAATTAAACCCACAAGAAAGAGAAGGAAAAACAAAGTGTGGGTTTTGTATCCATTCAATAACTAGCCAAACATCTCAAAAGCCACAAAATGCTTCAAAACTCGAAGAAAAAGCAAATATTGAGAGTGCCTAGAATGTCAACAGTAAACACCGACTTCACTTCATTCAAGACTCTCTATGTTTAAGTGTGTGCTTAATCACTCTCACTGTGCGAATTGAACCTCGGATAGACCTATGTGCTTATATGAAAGACAAGAAATCTCTAGATTGCAAAATTCAAGACTACCATAAGCCCATTGTTCGTGTCACTCTCTACTAATGTAGGTTAGCGTGTCATCAATGATCAGGAACTTTTAAGGCTTGTAAGGTAAAACTAAGGTGAAAGGTAAGCGAGAAAGGACTATTTTCGGCTCAAATCATATAATGCACCTTGGACATCGTGCAAACGAATGAAAACTCACATACAGACTCCCAACTTAGTCGTTACCCTACCATCAATCATTCCCACAAAACATGACTAACAAGTATCTATAAAAGCTCAAAACATAAAATTCATAAGAATTTATTCTACATTTTTTTTCTTTTTTTTTTAATTTTTTTCTCTTCTTTTTCTTTTTTCAATTATTTTTTCTTTCTTTTAAATGAAAACACTCCCAAACTTATTTAGTTCTATAAATATGGATATTGAGGGGGAAACAAAATTGAAACTAAGCAAAACAAAAAATAAATAACATGAAAAACATATATGAATCACTTTACGGATATAACCAAATCACATATTGAAATCACATCACCTTCCATGCTTGCTTTCAATGATCAATCTTCAAACTCAAGCAATGATGCAAAATAGGCCTACTAGTGATAGGGTAAGTGAAATGGAATTCATGAAATCACTTGGTTAAACTTATGTAGGTGATGAAAGAAATCGGTCAACTATGCTCGACAAGGAAAACTATTAGTCGACACTACTACAATTGAGGATTCCATGATAGTTTCAGTTGTGGTACAAATAGAGTTTTCATGACGGTTTTATATTATCGTGTAATAGGAAAAATGACACAAAAAGGGGGATATGGACAATATCATCCACGATGGTTTCTGTCACGCCCCGGAGTACGGGAGGTGACGTGGTGGTTTAATTAAATTGATTAAGTAAAAATTTGGTTAAAAATCAGGGTTTTAGAAGGAAATTTATAAATAAAAAGGTGATAGTTTTAAAATCGTTTGAAGAGAAAAGTTAAAGAAATAAAGCAATTCATTGTAATAATTAAACAAATAGAAATAACATTAAAATAATTAAATATGGGGTGGAACGCGTATGAGTCCCACTGGCCCACATATTGTGCACACACATATAGTACTGACAATATTATGATACAACCACAGTCCAGAGTAAAAGAAAAGTTATAGTCTTACATGCCTTGAATAGTAAATTAACCTACCAAATGCCTCTACTGATCGTAAGTCCGGTCGACGGACTCTTCTCCAAACCTATGCTGATATCCACCTAGGGTTAAGGTTTTAAAACAGATAAAATGTGAGCGAAAGGCTCAGTAGGACTATATTTAGAAAATTATTCAATTTTAAAAGAAATTGCGTAAATCAAATAAACATATGAAAATGAACTGGAACAATTAACAAATAAATAATTAAATGTAAAATTAAATAAAATATAATCTTATCAAAATGATTCAAATAAATCAAACAAAGAGTACCATTTTTCCTTTCCTGGGCAAACCATACATGACTCACCACCGTAGTGGCCCAGCTGGGTTTCGGGACCTGCCCCCAAGGTTGTTCACTACACAACCCGATCTCTGATATGGCATCATGCCCTCAATATATATATAAACATATATTTCTTTGGTTCATTACATCTCTTCTTTACCATATATAAACATTTATATTCATTATGAAATTCACTATGAACATTTCTTAATCAGTCATTTGTAAAGATATTTAAATAAAATCATTTCCCAACCTGTCATTGAAAACATTTGATAAAAATCCATTTTGGTTTAAATCATTTTGAAGTAGGGCTACCAAAGAAAAGGGGTAGAAGTCCTACCTCAATACTCGTACCGGTGTCTCACACCGTAATCCCGGTCCGCTATACGTTAGCTCCGCGGATCCACGCACAAATCCTAAATACATAGTAACGTAGTCCATTAGCATCTAACCCGAGGTATCTTATGATACTAAATCATCTCATGGTGTCCTAGTGTGCCATTTAGGTTTATAAAATCATTGTACAAAGTTGAATTTTAAATCAGGGTTCAAAATAGTTTAAAACGGGTAAAAGTCACAAAATTTCTCCTAGCTCGATCGGCCTGCCGGTTCCCCTGGTTCGGCCTGCCGGACTGCACAGTTCGGCCTACCGGAGGAACAGGTTCGGTCGGCCGAACATCTCCAGGTTCGGCCTGCCGGTCGGATAAATCCGGCCTGCCGAACTGGGAAATTTCCAGAAATTTTCACGCACGGGTCTCGGCATTTCGGAACTCAAATCTTCAATTCTAACCTGTTTTCTCAATTCCCAGGCATAGATAATCATCATAAACAATAGAAAATCATAATAGAACACTTTTGAATGAATTAAAACAAGTTTTAAACAAGATTTTTACAAAAATCCGAAAATAGAGAAAATAGAGGAAAAATGAAAAATCTTGATTCTAATCCGTTTTTGATGAAATGAAGTTTACATTCTAGCTAATCTAAGTCCATCTAACTTAGATTGAAGCTTTTCTAGGCTTAGAAACTCTAAAATTC
>CAMOHE010042567.1:0-14399 GCA_946598075.1 Artocarpus hirsutus
GTTTATTATGATTATATAATGCATGCTGCCTATTTTGAAATGGTTTTGAGATTTTGAATAAGAATAATATACTTTGAGTTAAAGAAAAACTTAATATTCCATAAACCTTGTATCATCTTTATAGGCAGTAGCTCTTTCTTGAAATTCTGGGTTTAGATGAAAATGGATTTGGTAAATTGGTTTACATATTTTAAAAGTAGACATCCTAAGCTTTCCAACGAGCTATTATAAGCCTAAATCGGAGTTATATTTTATTTTCTACGAATTTTTTAATTCTCGAATTGAAAACTAGTAAACCTACTAGTGGCAGTATACCACCCGTCTACCTTAAGTAAACCATCCTAAGTGATTTATAAATCTTATTGGAGACTGAAATATATAGATTTACACTTAATTCATTTATGGATGTGGTTCCATGTTGTGCTTTAGTTTTAATTGTCCTTATATGCACCTTAGGATCAAGGGTGTGTGGAGCTTACGTTAATTAAATTCAGAGCTTAAAAGATTGTTGAGAAGCTTGGAATGTAGAGGTTCTATTGCACATCTTTTGCAAGATTTTTGTGGAATTAAAATTGATTGTTTTACCACAATATATATGTATCTATGTTGAACTACTATTATATGAGAATCATATATGAAACTATGACATGAACTCACCTTGTATTGATTAGCGAGGAACATAATGAATTAACATATGTTGTTATAAGTTGAGAAGCATGGTTAGGAGGATTGACTCTTTAAATGATGATTAAATATTGAGGAAATTGTGAAACGTGAAGAGGGCGGCGGTTACGTCCTTGGACACGAATACCCTAAAAGGTAAAATAGGGGGAAGGTGATGACGCTTCCTTGGGTCAAAAGTCTTAGAACGCACTGTATAGGAATCGACTTGGTGAGGACTCGGGGCTTGATGTCCCCTCACCGAAATACCCTCAAAATGTTGGAGGGTGGCCAAGCACGCCCATTTGGGTTTCGATAAATTGAGTGATACTTTGTGTAATGTGGATACCTAGGAATAATGGTGAATTGTAATATTTATATGTATGCATAAGTGTGAAACCTAGTAATAGTTAACTATGGTATCCACAAAATATGATCATAATAAACCTCATAATCTGGTATATGATGTAAATTAACTAACCATGGAGTTTTAATGTAGTAATAAATAAACCTTAAGGTGAGTAATGAATTTCCCTACTGGGCATGTTGATGCTCATCCCTATCATATTTACATTTCTCAGGTGGAACTCAGTGCAACTTATCTAACGAGGAATAAGCAACAACACTGTTGATTTCGTGTTGGAAGATCTTTGTTAAACTGTAACTCGTCTAAATTATGTAAGATTCGTATTTACTTTGTGATGGCTGTGTTAAGTTATTTGGGAATTGTACTATAGTGATGATGACTGTATTTTAAATATTTGGTGCTACACTAAAAACTATGGTTTGTATTTTAAATTTTATTCTTGTTTAAAGACCCATGGGCATGGCTTAATGGATTTAAATAATATTGAATCTAAGTTTATTTTATTTATTCAATACTGCTAACCCCTATATAGGGGCGTTACAGCTGTCGAACGACGTCTAGGTGCCATTCTTTTTCTTTTTGAAAACAAAATTTTGATTGTCAGTGGTATTTCATTATCATACCTATCTGTGCACAATTCCTGAGGTTCATGACCTTGAGCTCTGATACCATTCTGTCACACCCGGAGTACGGGAGGTGACGTGGTAAATTAATTAAGTTAATTAGATGAAGAGTTAGTTAAAAATTAGGTTTTAGAATTAAAATTTAATAATAATAATAATAATAATAATAATATGGAAATTTTAAAACCATTTATTTAAGGCGAACAATTATAATATTCGAATAATTATGAATAACAATATACAATAAACAATAAAGATAAAATAATAAAAATAGAAGGTGAGACGAGAATGGGTCCCACTAACCCACTTCTTGTGCACACACATAGTATTGACAATATGAAATTACAACCACAGTCTAAAATAAAAGAAAAAGTTAAGATTATACATGCCTTGAATTATTTGTACTACAACCTACTCAAATCTTCTACTGGTTGCAAGTCTGGTCAACAGACTCTTCTCTGATCCTAAGTTGATATCTACCTAGGAGGAAAGATTTTAAAACAAATAAATGTGAGCGAAAGGCTCAATAGGACTATATTTTAAAATTTTTAGTTTTAAAAGAAATTTCATTATTCAAACAAATATATAGAAAACAAACTAGAACAAATAAATAAATAGGTGAAAATTTGAATAAAAGTCTTCCTTACCAAAACAGTTTAAATGGGTCGACTAGAAAGAATACCATTTTCTTTTCCTGGGCAAACCATATATTTCACCACCGTAGTGGTCTAGCTAAGTTTCAGGACCTGCCCCCAAGGTTGCACTCTATACAACCCGATCTCTGATATGGCATTATGCCCTTAAATACAATTATATATATATATATCTTTCTATGATTATTAAAATCTCTTTTACTATGAAAAATCATCTCAATTCTACCGTTTATAAAATCAGTAATTGAAAATATATTTTCAACCAATCATTTGAAAACACTTTTTGTTAAAAATTCTTTTGAGGCCAAACGTTTAAAACTAGTTACCAAGAAAGGGGTAGAAGTCCTACCTCAATACTCGTGTCGATGCCCCACACTGTAATCCTAGTCCGCTATATGTTAGCTCTATAGATCCATGTATAACCTTGAGTGAAAACTAGGTCTATTAGCATCTAATGTGAGATATTCTTTGTTACTAAATCATCTCATGGTGTCCTAGTGTACCATTTTGGTTTATGAAATCATTTTACAAAGTTAAAATTTAAATAAGGGTTCAAAACAGTGAAAACAGGTGAAAAATAACAAAATTCTACCATGCCCGATCGGCCTGCCGGTCCCCTAGTTCGGCCTACCAAACTGTAAAATTTGGCCTACCAGAAAACTAGGTCTAGTCGGCCAAACTTTTTCAGGTCTGGTCGAATGAATCCGGCCTGTCGAACATAAACTTTGGCCTGTCGATCTAGAAAAATTTTAGAATTTTTCAGGCACAAGAATTTGGCCTCCCGAGCCCAAATCTTCATTTCAATTTTTTTTTCTCAATTCTCAGGTATGGGTAATGATCATAATTGATAGAAAAACATAGTAGATTACTTTTAATACTTTGAAACAAGTTTTAAATAAAATTTTTGGAAAAATCCAAAAATAGAGAAAAATAGAGAAAAATGAAAAATCTTGATTTAAATCCGTTTTTGATCAAACAAAGCTTATATTCTAGTTATTCTAAGTTCGTCTAACCTAGATTGAGGCTTTTGCAAGCTTAGGAAAGCTTAAAATTTAAAATGCAAGGAAATAAAAAATTTAAAATTTTTTAGAAATTTCAAAACTGACCTTGAATCAAAGCTTTAAATCATCGTTGTAGTTGCTAAATCTCGTTCCCAAGCATTCAATCCACTAACCTGAAGCTTGAAATTGATTTTTGCTTCAAAAATTTTGAGAGGGAATTGAGGGAGAGTGAGAAACCGAGAGAGAGAGTGAGAAAGTGAGAGACAGACGATAGAGAGGGGAAAGAGAGTGTGTGAGTGAGAGTGAGAAAGAGGAAGAGAGAGTGAGAATAAATAGAGGAAAAATGGGCGGTTTTACTGTGCAAAAACAGTGCCGTCCACAGTTTTGTAAAACAGACATTTTAACGAATTGTTTTATTTCAAAAGTTCAAAATAACAATTAAAATGATTAAGAGTAATTAAAAATCATTAAAATTATCAAAAACAACTTAAATCTGAAAACTTTACAAAATGACTAAATTAAGTTTAAAATATTCATTATGGCACACTAATCCACCATTTAATACACTAACAACACTTAATTAATCTCGGGTCGTTACAGAGTACGTGTTGGAAGAACTTTGTTTATTTGTATCTCGTCTAGACCATGTAAGATTATATTACTTTTGTGGTGGCTATGTTAAGTTATTTGGGAAATTATACTATGATGATGGTGACTATATTTTAATATTTGGTGCTATACTAAAACTGTGGTTTGTATTTACCGTTTATTTTTATTTTCTGTTTAGTTCCAAAGACCCATGGGTAATGTTTTTTTGTTTTGAAATGATATTGTATTTAAACTTATTTTTATTTATTCAATACTGCTAATGCCCACATAGGGGTATTACATACTTACCATATATACACATTCATATGTATGTATTGACATCAAATATTCAACTTTATCTTTCTTTAAAAAAATATAAAACACATCTAAATAATAACATGAAAAATTGTTTTTGTTTTAATTAGTTACATGAATGAAAATTGTTGTATTTATTAATTTCTCACTTTAGTTTTTTTAAATGATCCCTAATAATGCCTTGTTAATGGAGGAATTAAAAGTAAAGCAAGCTAAAAATTTAAGGACCAAAAGTGAAATAATGTAATAGACTGAGGACCAAAATAGGACATTTTAAAATTACTCTATTGAATATGTAATATGTATAAAATAGAAGGATCAAACTTGAAACAAAATAATAGATTAGAGATTTGAATGAAACTTTTCAAACATTAAAGACTAAAATAGAACTGAAAGTAAATTTATTTAGAGAACTAAATTTTTTTATAAAGAAATGATTAATAGCGTCATTGTAATGTGACGTTATGTATCCTTTTGTCGGGGCACATTACACATTTTTCAGCGCCATTATTGGACCAATTTGTGAATGTTAAAACGCTCACATCCGTCCAATCTGTCGTACGTCAAGAGAGAATCGAGGCACAGCTAAACATTCCCAAAATGGTGAGCTACTAAGACATTTTTTTTTATTATTTTTTAAAACAGGCTACTAAGACATTCAGGAAAATATATATACGTATATATTACCACCTTTAATTCTACAACGTTCGTGCAATCAAAGATCTAATGCTGATGCATTAGTGACCCTCACGTTCTCACATTTTCTCTCTCACTTTCCGCTCGTATCATATGTTTCGGATCACCACCCAAAAATTAGTGACCTCAAAGCCAACAAGACCTTTTCTCCCTCACCAAAAAAATAAAAAATAAAAAGCAAAAAATAAAAAAAATCCTCCAAACCACGTAAAATCTCTCTCTCTGATCTCCATTTTCTTATTCCCTTCAGAGATTTTCAACAAACAATCCCCCTCAAAAAAGCTAAGGGACAAAATCAAGTTTTTTTTCTCCTTTTGTCCTCATCTGCTCTTTGTTTCGTTGATTAAGACAATTGTCGCCTTTCTTTCTGGGTTTGTTTCACAAGATAAATTCGTCTCGAGCACCTTTTCTCCTCTTCAACTTTATGTTTGTGTCACATTGACTCGGTTTTTTCCCTTCTGGGTGTTTCTCTTACAAACTTTTTCCGTCGACGAGTTGATAGAGCCATTTTAGAGTTCCAAGAAAATGCGGTTCGATAAGAACAATGAAAGGGGAGAAACAAGTGATCCCAAAGGAAAAAAAGTGCAAGAATACCAAGAAGAAGAGGGATTGGATGAATTAGGAGAGAAGATTGGGAGGCAGATGAGTGAGTTTTCTCTGGATGGAACTGAACATGAAGAGGAAGATGATGATCAAGGGAACAAATTACAGTTGGGACCTCAGTACACTCTTAAAGAACAGCTTGAGAAAGACAAGGTCCGAATTTTTGTCCAAGATTCATTATCTTAAAAAGATAAATAAATTTCTTTCTTCTTCTTCTTTGTTCCTTTTTTTTTTTTTCTTTGTGGCTTGATTTCTTCAATGGCTATATTAACTATTGTTGACTTTGGGTGATAAAGGACGATGAGAGCTTGAGGAGGTGGAAGGAACAGCTACTTGGGAGCGTGGATTTCGACAATGTTGGAGGTACATTTTGTTATTTTTTCTGCTTTCTTGTTTTCTCTTTTTGATAGTGTCGGAGGTACGTTCTTCTTCTTCTTCTTCTTCTTCTTCTTCTTCTTCTTTTTTTTTTTTTTTTTTTGGGATAATGTTGGAGGTACATATCTCCGCCAGCAATTAGATTTCTTTTTCTTTTTCACTTATTTTTTTTTTGTCAACTCCTAAGACTTTAATTTTCCTCCAGAAGCGGGTAATTGATCGTAAACGATAAAGTCTATATAAAAATGATATTCCTTTTTATTTTGTTTTCTTGTTGTATGTTAGGGAAAATATCTATATAACTTGTTCACTCGTCATACTCCATCTTTCTTTTCTTTTTCTTTTAAAAGCAAGTTGTTATAATCTGCAAAATTCAAGGGCCAAAAGTACTAAAATCCATTTGATTCTTTCAATTAGAAATGTGCTCTTTTTTTTTTTTACGAATTAGAAATGCCATTTTGAAACCACGTAAATGCAAATTATTACCACTTCCATTATTTCATTTCCTCATATACCAGGCAATGACGTACAGACCTTTGTATGCGAGATAGAATTCTTTTGTTATAACTAAATTGGTCACTTTTTGTTCTTTTTTTTTTTTTTTGGTTATTTACATTGTTTTTTTTTTTTAAATCTGAGCTAGAAGGAACCTTAGACATTTGCCACCAATAGAAAGCTTAAATTGAAATTTGTCACAATAAAAAACTATTTGAAAAAAATATTGCACTATCACATCAATTTATTTAGTACATTTCCCAATTTATTATTTCCCCTAAGACATAATTCCATTACACTTATTAGATAGATAAATTGAAAGCAAACTCTAAACTAATTTAAAATATTTTAGTTTATATAATCACTCTTTTTATAATAATTGTGACAGAAATTATAATAATTTTTTTAATTATGATATAATTTAATCCATACTAAAACTTAGTGACATTCTTCCTAACTATCTCCTAGAGGATTACAGTTTGAGCCCAAAAGCTCATATAATTTGTGTGTATGTGTTTTTTTTTTTTTGCTAATACAATTATTATTGAGTTAGGCTTTGTTCCGATTACTAAAGGCACAATCATTAGTATTGACTGTTGATTTCTGCCAGTATTATAATTTGAAAAACTTTTTTTGTGGGAGCCACTCGGTGGGGCCCACTCTAGTAAGATGAGCGGGCTATAACCCAATCGGGACATGTAGGGCCGCCTAGTTTGAAAATTTTATATAATTTTCTTTCTGAAGGCATAACCTAGAGTTTTCAAAAAATTGTCAGTATGAAATTCCAAAAATTTGCGACTTCACTGACTATGTGTGCCTTTTTGCCTTTGAAAAAAAAAAAAAAAGTAACTAATGTAAGTATTCGTGGCCTTGCTCCGTGAGCTGTTGAGTCTATAATTTTGAATCATAAAAATTGAGGTTTTTGAGAGATTCGAAATCTGCCGCTCAAACTATATCTTTTTCTTTTCTTTCTTACCGAACAACAAGCGTCTCAATATCTTTTCACTAAACCACTCATCCAAATAAGCCCTTAATTAGAGTCAATTCTTTTATTTTGTTTCATTTGGGGTTTAATTGCAATTAATTAAAAGAAAAGTGACGCCAAATCACAATAGTTAAATCTTGTGTTAAACTTTTGTTAATCTATTTCATTAGGGTTAAAGATAAATTCATGGATAGTCTCTTAATTCTATTATCTCTCTAGAATTGGTCTCTATAGTCCAATTTGTCTTATATATAGTCTCTAAACTCAAAAAGTGTCTCATGAATGCTCACCTCTGTTAAATTTTAAGTGGAAATTTTTTTCTCATAAATGGTCCTTTACCCATCTTCTCTCTTTGCAAATAGTTCATATGTTAAAAGTTGCACTGTATTTAGTCCCTAAATTAAAAAACATATGCTAAAGTTAGATATTTTAATATATAAATATATAGAAAACATTAAATATGTAAAATTGTATCAAATGTATAGTACCTAACTAAAATAAATGCCAAAATTAGTTCCTTTTTTTTTTTACACATATTTGACTTTTTTCATCTATTTACTAAAATGTGTTACTTTGATAATTTTTTAGAATGAGCATATTTTGCCCCGTTTTATTCATAAATGTCCCCAAATTATTTTTATATATCATAATAATGTTTAAAAATTTATAAATGTCTTTGGTATTACACCCATTTATATTCATACAAATCCATCACTTTTAATCCTTTTTTTATCGTCTTAGTATAAAAATCCAATTTGTGTAGAAAATTAAAATAAAAGGCTGAAATCCAACACATTTAATTAAGAAGAAAAAAAATATATATATATATATACATATATATATACGTTACCCATTCGTTTTGAAATCTTGTAACACTAAATTAAGCAAAAAAAGTTCCCAAAACAGAAAGAGTTTAAGTAATTGAACTGCAAACCCAATTCTCACATACCAAAGTCCATATCACGATTATTTTGTATATATGAACTAGAACAAAATTTAAAAATAATATTTTTACTTGGAATAATTCATAATTTAACAGGTGTAAATAGAATCACTCTTTTTTAAGTTTAGAGACTATACATCTAGTATAATTTCAATACTAATTTTGACATATGTTTTTTAATTTAGAGAGCAAATGTAGTATAAATTTTAACACATAGACTATTTATTGAGAGAAAATTATTCAAGGACCACTTATGAGAAAAAACTAACTTGTCATCGATCTAAAATTTAAGGAAGAAGCATTTATGAGACTTTCTGTGTTCAGTGACTATTTATAAGGAAAAATTAACTGCAGCAACTAATTATAGAGAAAGAAAAAGATTCAAGGACTAACCACGAATTTTTCCCTTAGTTTTATGTTGCTTTCCTCGTATCATGTACAAAATGAACATATAGCTCACTGTCTGGATGTCATTACTTCTTAATTTTCTTCCGTCTTTTCCCCAAATTAATTTGAAACCAACCTTTCTGCTGCAGTTGGTCAAATTTATAAAGCTATTATACTTTAAGAGTCCTACAAACTAAACATTTTCATATTCTATGATATTTGTTATCCCTTTAGCTTAATTTAACGTTAAATACAACCATATATACTAAGCCTCAAATTATATTATTACATTTGCAGAAACTCTTGAACCAGAAGTGAAGATTCTTGAACTGTCAATTATTTCTCCTGATAGACCTGACATTGTTCTTCCGATTCCTGAAAATGGAAATCCCAAAGGTCCATGGTTTACACTGAAAGAAGGAAGTCGTTATAACCTCAAGTTCTCCTTCACTGTCAGCAAAAACATTGTGTCTGGCCTCAAGTACACCAACACTGTTTGGAAAACTGGTATAAGGGGTAAGCCTAGCTAATTCAGCTTCCTAAAGAATTCACAAAAAAAGTCGATAAATTTTTTTTTTCTGAGTTGTTTTAGCTCTGACTAATAACTAATAAGAGCTACAACATTTAGTTGACACCACAAAAGATATGATTGGAACCTTCAGTCCTCAGCTTGAGCCTTACACACATGTGATGCCAGAGGAGACCACGCCCTCTGGCATGTTTGCCAGAGGATCATATTCTGCAAGATCAAAGGTAAACGTCAATCGGTTTGGTTCGTTTTTATGAAACAACTTGAATTCTGTGTTAGATTATGTGGAAATTAGGATGAGTAAACTTTAGGGACTTGGTGAAGTAGTTTCTTGCTACTTTGTCATGAAAATATCATTCCTTCTTTGACGTGGACTATATTGGGATTGCTTTAGAAAGTAACATTGTGTAGTTGAGGCGAATTAGAAAAATTATGGCTTATTTGGTAGGCTGTTAAAACATGAAACTAGATGTGATGCTTTGAAGTGTAACTTTTATATAGGACATATCTCTTGGCATTTCTAAATGGCCTTCCTTCACACCTATTCCTTCCTTTTATATTAGAACTGCTTTTACAATGTAGTCATATTTCATGAAATATAAATAATAATCCAGAGGTTTGATTTGGAAGTATTATCATAAGCCATTCTTTTGAAGTTTTTTAATGATCATAATGAACTCTACAGTTTCTTACTAGATCCGTTGGATTTAACTGAATCTGAGACCTAAAAACTTTCTGTGATAAGGTTAAAGACCTTTTTCAATTTTCGTCGATACAGTTGGAACTTTGCATTCAACCCATCGAGACCAAGAATTATATTATGAGGATTTTCAATTTTTGAATTGGAAAATCCTGTGATAGTGCATAAAAAATAGTAGAACATTATTTTTAACCGTTAGGTTATACAAGAAGTATTTTAAATAAAGAAAGTATGATAATCTAACAGAATTTGATGAAGATTTAATAGTTTAAAACAGTTTTCTACTGATGGGACATTATTTAACACCCTATCATATAATTCTCTATTTAATCGTAGCAATGTACAGTCAATACTCAATTATTACATCTTTAGAGGGGGAAGAAAAAGTAGTGAGTAGTTTAAGATAAAACTGCACGTTGCAACCAACGGATCAAATACTGTCATCAAATTTGTATTACGATCGAAATATTTTTCTAATCTCCTTGTGTGAGGTTTTGAAAGTTGTTCTTCTTTTGCCATGGAAAACAAATAACCAAATATCATCTTTTTACAAGACGCATTATTTTTGGGCCCATTGAAAAATCATCAATTCGACAACTTATTGTTGTTTTTCCATCTTTTGTAATGTCCATGGCCCATGTTGAAGTGCATAATAATCATGTTGATACAGATTTGACATGATGCAGCTTTTCCTGGGTTTTGCCTTTTTTTATGAATTCCTCGAAAAGTCCAAAATCAAGTTCTCAATTTAAACTGGTAGTGCCAGATGAACTGTTTAGCCTAAGAGTGAAGTACTTGAATTTTATGGTTGAAGCAAAAACAACCATTTTATCACCAAGTACACTTCCTCATTTCTCTCTTTCTCTCTCCCTCTCTCTCTCTTTCGCAGTTCCTTGACGATGACAACAAGTGCTACTTGGAAATCAACTACACTTTCGATATCCGAAAGGGATGGGCAACTCCTTAAACAAGAAAAGAAAGCGGCCAACCCAGTAACTATAGGGAATTTTCTTCCATTTATGATGTTGTGCTGCAATGGGTTTTCAAGAGTTTCTACATTAATCATATCTAGTGATTATTTCTCATATCTATTTTAACTACTAGAATTTTCTAAGCCAGTGATTGATTTCTCATAACCTGGAATGTAAGAAAGAAGAAAGATATATACAGCAAGTAAATTATTCTTTGGTAACTATGCTCAATAAAGAAGAAGTTTTAGCCTTTCAATAGGACATAAAAGTTCTTTAGCCTTTCACTTACCTAGTTGTGGTTCGAAAT
The DNA here is from genome assembly GCA_946598075.1 of Artocarpus hirsutus. NCBI lineage: Eukaryota > Viridiplantae > Streptophyta > Magnoliopsida > Rosales > Moraceae > Artocarpus > Artocarpus hirsutus. Next base: position 11,199 of record CAMOHE010042567.1, read on the forward strand.
TAAGCACTAGTATTGTAAAATTATTATTGGATTTATGTAATTTCTTCTCCAATTTCTTGAGTTCTTTATCCTCTTGAAAAAATCATTTGTATCCAACAAAGTTAAAAATAAATATAGCTCTTGTTGTTGGGGTTTTGTTCATCAAGATACTCAATTAAAAGGTCATTTGCAAAATGTGGTGGAAGGTTCCATCGACGTAGTTCGAAGTTTGAAGACATTAACATGTTTTCAATTGGCAGTGAAAATGAATTTGACCTAACCCTGATTTAAGGAAAAGAAAACAAAATACAACGGATATCCAATTTGTTTCAACTAAGGCTATGTCTGTATTAAATAATAATAATAATAATAATAATAAAAAATAAAAGCCCAGTATATATCGTTCCAAGATGATGATGATGATGATAGTCCGTATACATGGGTTGGAATTTCATTGAATGTAACTTTTTCCCTTTACAAGATTTGCAATCGGCTCATCCCTAGACTGGTCTTCATCAACTTTGCTTAACAAGAGTAGTTCTAGAATCCAACGACTTATGGTATTAAGAAAACATGATTAATTCCTCATTTTATAAATTACCTTAATTTATCTGATCTGTATTTACTCGTTTATTTGATTTAGAATGATCTGATTATATTAGAAATATAACTAATTCATTGTATAAACACTCATGTATCTTCTATATATACTCGTGGAGACCAATAGAAGAGTTATGCCATTATCTCCAAGTGTTGAAACTCAAATATGGTCTTCTTGTATTATCTTTACTGCGGTTTATATAACCATTGGAAAAAAAGAAACAGCAATACAATAAATTGTACATATATAAGTCATAGTTTACAAGGGTTGCTGTCAACTGCCACCAACAAGGCTGCACGGGTAAACATTCTCGACACTTCAACATTTCCCGTGGCAAAAGTCCGGTCAATTATGCCTGCCCCCCACCATCCCTCACAAGCCACAGACCCATGCTGCCAACACCTTAACAACCGGATCGATCGTGGGTTCTTGATGTTGGTGTCTCTCAATGTTGGAATTAAAATAGGAAACGCAGCGGAAGAGGCAGATCGTTGACAAACAAAAATTTTCTAAAAACTTTGTTCATTGGGAATAGATATAGAATTTTAATTAATAATAGAAAGCATTAGGAATTTTACAAACCGTTTGAAGACTATCAGGGTATCCTAAATTTCCTCTTTGACACTACAATCTTCCAATCCAGGTCTCCACACCAATGAAAAAGACGAGTGGGCGTCAAACTACAAGAATGAATTTTCCTCACACTTTTTTGAATCTGTTATGTATTCAACACATGAGATAACAGACCTTTTTTTTTCAGAGAAGAACTCTCAGTTTTTCTCTCAAAGTATTTTTGCAAAAAGTTACGTGAATAAAAAAAAACTCTTGAGATAACTGTTTTCTCTCCCTATTTATATATGAGCAATTAGTTATTTTTCAATTGACTTTTCAATATGAAAATAATCACCATATCACACATGTAGGGAAATGATATATTTTACAGGGTTGTAACCTTTTAATTTTCCCTTTCCTTCCACTTTTTTTTTTTTCCTTTCCCGAATCACTTTGTGATTCGTACACTACACACACATACATACATACATATATATATATATATATATAAGTAAAGAAAAAAGTAAAGGAAACACTTTTCCGTTTTTTCTCCTTTTTTTTTTGAAACGAATCACTATTGATTCGTTATATATATATAAAAAAGGTAAAAACGTAAACAAAACGTTTACGTAAACGAATTCAAAAAAAAAGTAATATATATATATTAATATATTATAAAATCTTATATATATATAAAAGATTTGGTTCAAAACCATATATATATATGTGTATCCAAATTCAAAAATAAATCACATTTATTTAAAAATTAATCAAGTAATTAATTAACTAATGCTCAGTTAAATGTGACAATATTTATCACGTTACATTATGTGTCACAGAAAATATTTTTCTGTGTCACATTAATAATTCAAATGTAAAATAATTAATTCAGAATTCAATAATTCTAAACTAAATATGTATAATTCATTCTATGCATAAATCCAATATAGTGTTACAGAGGTGGCATTGGGGACCTATGGACCTATAACTCAAGATCCAATAAATTTGACAATTAATCAAACTCTTAATTAATGTGTCAAATTTATTAGTTTCAGTGTTACTCCACTAAAAACCTGAAACTGAACTCTTGACGTTATAGTAAAATTACTCAAAGAAAATTAGCGAGTAGTCCATTGATATAATCATTACATATAAGTCAGTTCTCCATAAATAGTTCATAATAAGAGCCAGGTTCAATTTTCGTTTACCTCTCTTATTATATCTTAATCCTTGAGTACCAATAATTCTTTAATGAACAGTTAATTCATAATCTTATTATGAACGAGCGCTCTACTGTTCAAACTCAAATTATCACTCAAGATAACTATTTTTCTAACTTCCATAGGGAAGGAATGGATTCCATATCTGTATAATATTATTCCTAGCTACTTATTACATTATATTTTCAAGATGCTAAATTATGATATGTGCTTACACAAATCTTACCATGCAAGTCAAAAAACATAATGTCATAAATAGGAGTTTAATAAATACTCAAGATCAAGACTGTCAAATATATAATCATCATAGTGATAAATTTGAATACTCTATTGTAACAGATGATTATTAGAGATTCATAATTTATCTGGTCCAGTCCTATATAATCTCATTATATAAAATACTTCCAATCCAATGTCTCTATATTAATAGCCCGGATAATGACTATTTCATTCTAAATGAGATTGGACCGCACTTGTAATATTTAATTAAAGATCCCAAACTTTAATTAATTATTACGGACTTTTTAGATTATTATCTATAAATTTTATCCCTAAGTATATAACACTTATATGCTAAATTTATAGTCACATAAATAATCATGGAATTTTCTCGATGTTTACAAATGTATTCATAATACATACAAGCAACCAAAATAATAATAAATGCCACTTTATTTATTTATTGTCAAAAAGTATAATGTCACAGCTTTTAGGGCACTAAGCCCAACAATCTCCCACTTGCCCTAAAGCAGGTGAGACATGTCTCTAAGACCTAAGCCTTCCAAGTGTGCCTCGAAGCTTTTTGCAGGTAACGTCTTGGTGAAAGGGTTAGCTAGGTTGTTTTTCGAT
>CAMOHE010042568.1:0-48482 GCA_946598075.1 Artocarpus hirsutus
TTCTTGTTTTATATGTGGATGATATCCTTCTTGCTACCAATGATAAGGAGTTTCTATATGAGGTGAAACAATTCCTTTCTAAGAACTTTGATATAAAGGATATGGGTGAGGCATCTTATGTCATTGGCATTAAGATCCATAGGAATAGATCTCGATATATTTTGGGACTATCGTAGGAAACCTATATCAATAAAGTCTTAGACAGATTTCGGATGAAAGATTGTTCACTAAGTGTAGCACCTATTGTGAAGGGTGATAAGTTCAATCTGAACTAATGCCCAAGGAATGATTTCGAGAAAAATCAAATGAGCAACATTCCTTATGCTTTAGCTGCTGGAAGCCTTATGTATGCTCAGGTCTGCACAAGAACTGACATTGCATTTGCTGTAAGAATGTTGGGCAGATATCAGAGTAACCCAGGCATTGACCACTGGAGGGCTACAAAGAAGGTGATGAGGTACCTTTAAGGTACAAAGGATTACATGCTTATGTATAAGCGGACTGACAATCTAGAGGTGATTGGCTACTCCGATTCAAACTTTGCTGGCTGTGTTGATTCGAGAAAAACAACTTCTAGTTATATTTTCATGCTAGCTGGAGGAGTTATATCTTGGAGAAGTGGAAAGAAAACGTTGGTTGCTACTTCCACAATGGAGGCAGAGTTCGTTTCATGTTTTGAGGCTACTTCACATGGTGTATGGTTGAAGAGTTTCATGTCAGGCCTTAGAATTGTAGATTCTATGTCTAGGCCATTAAGAATATATTGTGACAATTCAGCTGTTGTCTTTATGGCTAAGAATAATAAGAGTGGCAGTCGAAGTAAACATATCGACTTTTAGTACTTAGCCATAAGGGAACGCATTAAGGAAAATAAAGTGGTCATAGAGCATATAAGCAGTGAATTGATGATCGCAAATCCTTTGACAAAAGGAATGCCACCGAAGTCATTTAAGGATTATGTAGTTCAAATAGGACTTGGTTCCATAATGTAATTTGTTTGTACATACTATTTACAGTTTTAATGAAACTCTTATTCAGTTGTGATGTTTTCTCATATTTGATTTGCGCATAAAGTTATTGGAGGAAATTCACATTTAGTAGGACCAAGAATAAACATTAGGTTTATTCATAAAGTTAAGTTACAATATAAGGAATAAAGTTTGGCAAACAATATATAGTAATACATGGAAGATAATACCCACAATTTAGAGAAATTATCGTCATGATTCATGTATTTGTTTCCTGAAAGTATGGGTTTAATTAATATAAGTTAAATATGGAGACCAAGTGGGAGAATGTAACCGGTTGAATATCAAAGGTTTCAAATTGAAACCAATTTCAATGCTTTAACCGTTTTACATTTGGTCCCATATTTATGATTCAATTAAACCATAATAAATCGCCTTTGGTAACTGCATTTTTGTGGCTGTATAATAATCCTTGATGGAAGGATTTTCTACAGAGCAGAGAACAAAACAAAAAGTCTCACATTCAAATTGAACAGAACAAGTTTTGGTCCCTATCACTTTTCTCATTTTTGGATCATTCACCATCGTGTTTTTGAGTTTTGAGTGATAGAAGCACCAAGATAAGTGGTGCAATATTCAATTGCAGCACTCAAAGCAGGATTACACACTACAGTGCAATGGCAGGAGGTAAACGTTGTTTATACGCTTCCGTTTTTTTTTTTTTTGATATGTATATAGTTTTTGTCATGTCAAAACATTGTTTTATAGCTTACATAAACCTCTACAAAGATTATGATTTTATAAGGGTTTGGATAAGGAACCAATTTTTCATTTGATAGTCCAAAAAAAGTAGTAGGTCTTTTAGTTTTCAATTTAGCTTTGCCCTGCTCAATGTGGTTTTAATTTTAAGATGTTGTAGGCTTTATTTTGTTTCCATAAAATAAGCAAAAGGCTTGATAGCACATTGGTTTTTTGAAGTTTAAAATTGTTGTCTTGAATTTCTTGTCTTATTGGCCATCGACGTATAATATTTTCCTATGTTATTTAAGATTTTAGCCACATAATAAATACTAAATACTAACTACTTAAATATTCAAATGAGTTGTCAAAAATAGTATTAGGGACAAGTAAAGAATAAGTAAATGAGATAAGATATCTTATTTTGGTTTTCTAAAAGGATACCTAATCAGAACATCCCAAAACCTTGATGTTAGTTGTTTTCTCTTGTAATTTACTAAAAATTGGAAGAAAGGATCAAATAATCTATTTTTTTTTTGAAAAAAAGTACATAGCATATAAAGAACATATTTTCATATAAATAATTTTTTTACTGCATAAATAATTTGTTTATCCTTAATAAATTATTTATTTACTCTTAACAAATATATCTACGTCAAAATATTTTAAATATGTTATTTACTTCAAAAATAGTGGGGGTTAATTTTCATTTCTGGCATAGAAGAATTAAGATTGTCTCTCTTTGACCCTTGATATTCTAAATAGCATAAATTTAACCTTGAAGTTTGATGGCAACAGTCTTCCTATCTCCTAAACTTTAAATTTTTGATGGTCCATGTACATGAATTGGAAAATACAGCACTAAAAATGGCCCATTTTTTTCTTGCAAATTAAAAAATAAAAATGGCTTATTTTTATTGCATTTTAATAAATAAACTATTTACTTCTAAAGATTTTAAAAGTTGACCTATTAACCATAACTATACTTGAAGTAATTTGTGACTATTTTAGGTAAGATGATACATTATGTAATTATATTACAAATTATGACATTAATTTGGTCACATATCATAAATTTATATATACATATATATATATATATATATATTTTATTTTATTTTTTGAAAATACGATCGTGGTCATTCTGATTTATTATTCATCAATGTTGACATGACAGAAACCGCAGATGTCCGCGGTTATTTGAGTGAGAGTCTTGCCCATTTCCCCTTTTTCCCCTTTCCTCGCCAAAGAGCACAGAGAAAAGAAGCGCTAGGAGAGAAGCGTAAGCAAAACAACCATCCAAGGCTAGAAAATGGCGGAAGATGGCCAAACACTCGCGAAAGATGAGAAGGAAGAAGAAGACCCTCAACCTCGACAAGATATTGAGTCGCAGATTAACACTGCCATGCGTGCCCGGGACGCTTACTTCAAGGAACAATCCGAGTACTCTTTCTTTCTCTCTCAGACTATAATTATCTGTTTTTTCTTTTCCATTTTTTGGAGCAATTTTCTCTTTTTCTTAGGGAAGTACTGTTCAGTTTGAATTTTGATCCTCTTGAGTGGTTGAGCATGTAAATGTAATTGGAGATTTGACGTGTTTATTTATTTATTTTTTTTTTTCTGGTTTTCGTTTGAGTTTGAGCTTTGTTTTAGGTTATATTATGTGTATTTATGTGGTAATGATTAAAATTTCGCGTTTGCTAAGTTTTGGGTTTATTATAAGTTGAATTAGTATAAGATTCGAGGTTTCCACATTTATTCAGCTTGTTTGGTTGGACGGAAAAGTGGAGGGAGAGAGAGGGCTGAGAGGATTATTGGAAGGATTTTGGGATTCATGGTTGTTTAATTGGACCGAAAAGAGGACGGAATGGATTGGACGGTGGATTTTAAATTCTTCAAGTATCTCAATTTTAATGTCTTCAAATATTGAACGATCAAAGGAGGGAATTCAAACAAAGCACAAGAAGTAAAGGGTCTCTCTTTTCTCTCTATTTGTCTAACCAAGGTTACACTTCTTTCTTTCCTTCCTATTTTCTTTCCATCTTAGAAAAACATAGTCAAAGTTTAAAGCTTTCTGGTTCTGCATGTATGAATTACTGTCCTGGGCTTGGATGGCTTTGGCCTGTGGGAGCTTCAGGCTTGCTTTCCTGGTTCAGGGAAAGAAATGAATTGATTTGCGTGTGAAATTCTGCATCTGCTAATTATTAATGTTACAAATTGGAAAGTTAAGTAAATTAGCATAAGTTTACTTTTTATTCTAATACTGATGAATTTGGTTCTGATCTATCTGCCGTTATTGGATTGAGTGGTAGGATTCACAGTTGCAGCCAAGCAAATGTGAGATCTGTGTGCTGTCCACTCCCACTACTGTGTTTGGTTTGCAATAAGAGACAAAAATGAGGGATCTAACTTTTGCTTTTGATTGCAGTTCTTTGACTTTTGAGGGGGTTCGGAGGCTGTTGGAGAAGGACTTTGGGTTGGAGACATTTGCATTGGATGTGCACAAGAGATTCATCAAGCAGCTTTTGCATGAGGTGTCTCTTTGGATTATGCAACTTTTGCATATAACTCTAATAAATCATACTTTTGTCGAACACTCCATCTCGAATGACTTAGGGCAGGGCTGCATTTTGGAGCTTGAGTTATTGGCTTCTGCACGGACTTGTCTGAAAGTGACTTATTTCACTTGCTCATGATTCAGCTTGAAAAAAGATTTTTACAATGGAGAATATCAGATAGCGAAAAAGTTGATTTTAGTCACATGCACGTGAAATACCTGTGGTGAAGTAAAATATGGTTTTGGAATTGCATTGCTAGACATTATAAGAGGGTAGTTTGGATTGCTTACCAGTAGGAGTTTACGATGCTTGGGGACAAAGTCACGAAATTATTTCTTCAACTGTTTCTGGCATCCAAAAAAATTACTTTTAGGCATTACTATTAGTAAAGCACTTCAGGTGGACGCAGTTTCTTCTTAATGGTTCCTTCCGGAGCTGTGTGATGTAAGGTCTTAGCACTTCCCTGCTTTGACATTCGACATTCTGTATAGATCTGTATGTGAAATAGCTCTTGGTTACTCTTCTCTATGTGTGTATTGTACTCATAATTTTCTGGGTTGCTCAAGAAAGTTGTGAAGTTTCAGAGAAGAGAACAGGCGCTTTGGCAAATATCAGCTTCAATGCTTGTTTAAAATTATCTCTTACGTGGTTCTTTTGTTGCAAACAAAATTCTGGTCAGGTTTTATTTTATTCAGATGATAGCCACTTCTCAGTGAGGCTTAAACCTCAAGTATGCACCTCAATTTACCGAAGAATGCCTCTTTCTTGTAATCTTTAAGCCTCAAGGCTAGGATAGATAGCCTCTTATTGAGGCTCGCCTCATCTTACCTTTTCAATTTTGAGATTGTATTAACTTCGTTTTCATTAATTAGCCTTAATTATTTACGGACATTGTTTTGACATATAAGTTTCTTATCATTCGGAAATCTTTACGTTGCAGTTGAAGTCTGAAATATTTCTTTCTAGAAATTTTTGAAATGTTCGTGTTACAATTAATTCTCTGCTGAAGGTGTCTGAAAATGTTCTCATTTTTCACTAATACTTGTGCTTTGATTAATTGTTTTCGTTTTATTATCATCATAGTTGTTAGAATGTGCCAACGATGGCAATGACTCAAAGAATAATGAGGAGAGTGAGGGAAAAAGAGATAATGTAGAGACTGGCGGAAAGGGTGAAGCAAGAGAAGAACAAGCAGAGTCGCCCGGAGGTCATCAGCAGAGCTCACCTATATTGGGCCTTTTGACAGGGCAAAAAACAACCAAACTTGAGACTGAGGAATCCAAAGGAGTCAAGAAAAAAGCACTGAATAAGGGAACAATAAAAGCAGCCATCAGGAAAAGAGCACAGTACCTTAAAGATAAGTCTGAGTATGTTACTTTCATATCTTTGTTTTGTTTCTTTCCTTCTATTGCGCTATTTTATTTTCTGATTTCTATCTTTATGCTCTTAATCTGTTTATCCCTTCTTTTCCCTGTGGTATACAGTGGCAAAGTTGGTTGACTTATTTATTTCTTTATTTATTTTTTATTCTTCTTTGGGGTTTGGATTGGTAATACAGAATGAGCCTTCATCGTTTGAACCTTGATTTCTTTTTATAGGCAACTTACGCTTGCTGGACTTCGCCGGCTTTTGGAAAAAGATCTTCAACTTGAAATGTATTCTCTTGATCCATATAAAAAGTTCATAAACGACCAAGTAGATGAGGTGAGTAGAATTTGTTATTATTTTTAAATTCTAGAAGTACCATGCATAAAATAAATTTTTGCTTATTATCTGTCAGGTTCTAAATTCTCCCGAAGTTTCTCAACCAGCGACGAGTGCCAAGAAAAATTCTCAAAAAAAAGTGGCAAAAAAGGTTAGAAATGAAGAGAGTTCTGATTGTTTGGAGAGAAAGAGTGATGAGGATGAAGACGAAGACGAAGTCAAGCCTAAAAAGAAATTCGTGAGCAAGGGAAAGGGCACTAATGAGTCTAAGAAAAGAAAAAAACCCACAAAGGATACCAACATTTCTGGCAAGAAGAGAATCAAGGCTGCAGAAACATTGACAGAGAAAAGTAGCGAAGCAGATGACGATGAAAATGTATCTGAAGATGGTGATTCGCAATCTTCTGCTGAAAATTCCACGAAGGTTACTTCCTTTTATTGTAACTTATAATAAGATTTGATCAATGATATGGTTCTGCTTATTTTAATTTCATTTAAAATGCAGAAGAAAGTGGTTTCAACTCCTGTATATGGAAAACGTGTGGAACATTTGAAAACGGTTATCAAAGCATGTGGGATGAGGTTATATTCTTTGATTCTCTGTTTTGGAGCTTTCATTTTCACCAACTGTTGCTTTAGAATTAATTATCATTTTTTACAGTGTTCCTCCCTCAGTCTACAAGAAAGTCAAGCAGGCTCCTGAAAACAAACGGGAATCACACCTTATAAAGGAGCTAGAGGAGATCCTATCTAAAGAAGGATTATCCTTAAATCCCACAGAAAAAGGTTAGACTTGAAAGTTATTCTACGCATGGCCAAAGATCCCTAAACTGTTAAATATTCGTTATCTATCCAAATGTACTTATTTTGTGCGTGTTTTGACATTCTCACTTTCTCTGATAAATCCTTCTGTATATATTTGGAAAAAAATGCTGGTGAAACATTGATGGCACTGTAAATATCCGGATACCAATACTAGTCTGGGGGTATTGAAGTACAAAAGCAAAAAGAGCACGTTGTGCACATGAATTAGATTAAAATGGAGAAAAACTTATGAGTGGATTGTAATGCAACAAAAGAAGATAAGAAAGTAGGTTCGTGAAAATACAAAGGAAAATACTACAGCAAAGAGGTACAATATTGCCACAAATAGTTTTAATAAGACCATTAATTTTTCAATTTATAATTTAGTTGTCTCATCCCTTTGAATTCAAATTTGGAATAATTTTTAGGAATGCGACATCATTCTTTCACTGAAACACAAGCTTTTTTGTTTTATGGTTCAAGTATTCTCTGGGTTTTTTGAGGTAAATTAAGTTTTTGATAAGCACAATTTGATTTCAGTTAATGTTATTTAAATCAAATATGAGTTTATTTAATTAGTTTTTTAGAACACATCTAAACTGATCTTGTATTGCCGTTGCATGCTTGTGCACTCACACACATATTTCATTTGTGTTTGGGAACATAGTTAAAACTTAATAAGTTAGGACAAAAACACGGTAGTATATGAGAACTAATAAGGTAGAATCAAAACACTGTAGTATATGAGAACTTTACATTATAGTATGTGAGAGCTTTATACTATCGTAGTTGGAACTAGTGAGTTAGAACAACATTCCCAAACACACTAACAAAAGTTGTACTTGTGTAGGTGATGGGTTCAGGTTCTGATTGATTTTGCAATTTCCAAACTTCCATAAAGAAATGTATGTGTTGAATAAAAAATTCATATTTTATGGTCAACTTTACCTATTGCAAAAAACGTCAACATTGATGTTTTTATGGATATTACTTTAAGATGGCTCTCCTACGTGTGTGTGTGTGTGTGTGAATGTTTTAAAATTTTTTATTTTATTTTTTAACGAACCAGGACATGCATGTGATGTGTCTATATATATATATATATATATTATATATATATATATATATATATCTTTTTTGGGTGATAAGAAGAACACACATAATTTTGCTCAAGTAAAACTGTGACCGACCTTAGCAATGATATCCATTTGCTTCTTGGAGGACTTCTTGTCCAGTCCACCTTTCTGTAATTTGTTTTTCTTTTAATGAAGTTTTTGTCCCTTATCAAAACGTGGGGAGGAACAAACAAATAGCGTACCTGAGATTTTCAAGCTTTGCTTTTCTAATAGATAAGGGAAGTACTAAGAAAGATTCTATTTCATTTCTGAATTATATCAAAACTACATTCCTCTGTTATGGTGGTCTAAGGTAATATGGCTTAATTTTTTTGCTTGAAATTTCACGTGACATTACTTTAGGGAGAAATAATACTGTCACACATTATGCCTGAGGGCAAGTTCTTACTGTGCCACATAATGAGTGTGTGTAAGATTGATGCCTTTTCATTTGTTATATACTCAGAAATCAAGGAAGTCAGGAAGAAAAAAGAAAGAGCAAAGGAACTTGAGGGCATCGACACCAGCAATATTGTATCTAGTACACGTAGAAGGTCAACAAGAAGTTTTGTAGCTCCTCCGAGGCCCAAAGTGCCAGTTGAAAAGGATGGTGAAAGTACTGATGACGAGGATGACGACAATGACGACGACGACGACGATAATAGTAACAGTGATGACAGCCAGAGTGAAGAGTCTAATGCAGGTATTTATTTATATATTTATTTTCAGTGTTCACTTCTTTCTTTTTAGCTATGATAAGGATGGGGACTTATGTTGAGACTTTTTTCCATTAGAATTGGCCATATCTCGTTTTCTTGAGTCCTAAAGAGAATGGGATGTTCTTCTCTAGTGTTGTAGAATTCATGTTAAACCAATTTTATGTATTACTTTTGGAGCTGAGCCACATAATGACTGCATATATTTTTCTTCCCAAGAAGTGAAAATCTTTATTGGAAAGGTTTTACATTTCCTCAATGATAGAAAAAGTCGTGTTTTTACCCTTCGTCTACTCTAACTCTTTTCTTTGCAAGTTCATTTTTTTTCTCTTTCGCCATGGGGAGACTGTGCTCGGTGTGCCCTGTTTATTAGTTATTCAAGAAAGTTGCATTGTACGTTCTATACAAGTTGATCATCCAAAAACGCTAGTGTTGAGCAGAAGGAAAAATTATTCACTTTCCTCTATCACATTCTATATTTTACCAAAATCTATTTGACTCTGCATTCTCTTCTTTGGTCGCTGTGCTTTAATTCTTTATTTGTTTATTTTTGCGAAGGATGGGAGCTGTACTTGGTGAAGTGTAACTTTTATGGCTACTATGTTTTTTTTGTTTTTTGACGAGATATTTTCTATTTTTATGCAGATAATGACGACGACGACGACGAGAACAGTGATTGATTGCATTAACAGACTTCAAAGATTACTGGTTAGGAGCGTTGCTGATTAATCGCAATAATGTACCATGAGTTTCAATTTCCTTTTTGTATAATTTTTTTTTTCATTTTCTAAATTTTCTTTCGGGTGTAGGAACAGATGACTCGGAATTTTCGTTTGGCCGGCCATCTCGGTCAATATAGGTCTTAATAGTTATATCTCGCTGCAGGTTAGTAGTGTTTATTACTATGCGTGTGTTTAATTCTGTTGCATTTAGTTTTAACAAGTGAAGAAATGCATTTGGTAGCCTATTTTGATTATCACTTTTACTTCCAAAGAAGTGAAATTAGGAAAATACAGGGGAATGTGCCTTTAGTGAGAGAGGCATGAAAATTTTGCCTTCAAAATAGGCATGAAAATCTTTACTAAAAGATTTTTGCCATTTTTTCCTCGCTTTATATGTTGTCTTATACTCACATTGTATATATATGTCTGGATGTATAGGAATTTTTTACCAAAAAAAAAAAAATTCCAAACAAACAAAACAAAAAAGAAGCACACACGCGCACGAGTCTTTGTCGTTGGACGCTTCAAAAAGTCCTAAAAATTTACGAAATTATGCAAAGATGTTGTAGACGGTGAATTTACAATCAAATATTAAAATGCTGATTTGGATTTGTTAAAATTTGTTCGAGGAATTTGGGCCCTCAAATCATCATTAATTAGACCATTATCTCAAGTAAACGAGCAAAATCAAAGTACAATAACCAGAATAAATGATGCTATAAAAACTATAATATCACACGTAGGATTTATAGTGGTTCACTCTGTTAAAGGAGAGCTATGTCCAATGTAATGCACTATAATATTCTGGGTACAAATTACAAGAGAGCAGAAAAAGATGGGAAAGCAATTGGGCAGAGTTTTTGTATGTTTTTCTATATCCCTTGTACAATGAAACAACCATCTCTTTATATAGAGAATAAGAAGGAATCGTGGCTCCCAATTGTCTGACGGAGTGGGATAATATACTAAGAGCAACTGTAGTAGTGAGACACGTGTTGATTTGCAATAGGCTGCAAAAATCATGTTTCTCCCATGTTTCAGTCCATGATCACAAATGTTAATAACCGTTAGTTCGTGCTGATAACCATCAACTCGTGGCGATCTATCCAGTTGAACAAACATGAGACAAATTTGAATTATCTTGAGCGGCCAATATAACCCACATGCTTCTTCCCACGCACAAAGAATCGAACCAATCGAACTAAACGAAATGTCAGTTTGATTAGCCTTCCTTGCACCGATTGACTCTCTTTGATCTATTCGATTAGCTTTAACATTGGGCCGTTTGGGCTTGTAGGCAATTTTGAGCCTAACTAAATTGCCCTCTAACAGTTAGCCCCCAACTCCTTAGTCGATGTAATAGACTACAGAAGTGATTAAAGGCCAGACTTTAGCACAACGACATGTCACCTTGATTGAAATCTCGCATCCATACTCGAATCATTACCTTTCCTCAGGAAATTGTGATACTCAATTACCTATAACACGTGTCATCACGCGATTGGAAGGCTCCAAAATATCTCTGCAGTGCTAATGTATGTGTCTGATTCAAAAGGACACCGCCTTGGTTTGAGCGTGAATTCGTAACAACATGAAATCCAAGCCCTTGGATCAGATGGTTTTGGATTGATCTCTACTGTCAATCAGACACCGTCGGGCAGTATATATCATATATTTTCTCTCTCTCCTCTTCATTTCGCTTCTCTCTCTTTGAGCCCAAGGCAATTTTCTCTTAGTTTCTTAGAGTTTCTTAGCGATTTTTAGGCAAGATTTCTCCCTCCCTTTTTGATTTTATTGTGATTTTCTTTCTGTAATCTTATTTCTCTTCCAATTCTGAGCATTTAGATACAAAATATACCTCATTTTCGAGAAAATTAGTGATTGCTATACTTGTTTGGCTGTCGCGAGTTTAGAACTCTCACGAATAGTTGAGACCCTCAAGATTTTAGGATTTTTCTTCTTCTTGATCTTGAAAACCCTAGATCTCCTCTAAAAAACTTGTTTATATAAGAATGTCACAAACAATCACCATTGACTTGAGCACAAGTAGCGGCGAGGATTCATGGTCAAGTAGCGACGAAAGCGAAGTCAACGAAATGATTCGTCAATAGTCCATATTTGAGTCGGGTTCCAGAATTGGTGGTGTTGGGACCAATAGAGAAGCAACGAACCTAGAGGAAGAACGAAATCAGCCAGCCGGTCCCTCTACAAGTGTCGATCAAATCAAATTGCTCGAAAAAAGGAAGCATATTTCTCCTACCAAAGGAGTATCATTTTTCGCGAAGAATCCGGAGTCCGTCTTGACAAAGGGGGATTTGCTGACGATAAGATCAAAGTACGGAATCCCAACCTCGGTTGAAATGCGTTTGCCCTATCTGAGGGAGTGAGCAGATACACAAAATAACAATTGATTTTGTGTGTATACTAAATGGTTTGAGCTTGGCTTTCGACTACCGATTCCAGAGTTTATGATCGAGATCATCGACCACTTCTACATCTTCATGACTTAACTCATGTCGAACGGGGTCCGACTACTAATTGCCCTTATGGTTCTGATAGAGGAGGCCAGAATCGATTTCGACATATACGATTTTCTCTGATGCTACTATCTGAAGCCGAACAGCAAAAGCTTGGGTCGCTTCTACTTCGTGTACCGGCAGTCGAAGCAACTCATCACAGAATTTGTAAACACGGACAGACATTGGGAAGATAGATACTTCTTCATGTTGATCGACCCCGATTCTTTCTAACTGACTGCTTGATTTCCTTTTCCATTTGCTTTTAGTCACATTGGTAAGCATCATTACTTCGTATATTTCAAGTAGTAATTTCAACTAATCTAAAGCACTGTCTTTCTTTGCAGATTACGAGATGAATCATCCGGCTCTAATCGGTGAGAGGTTCCAAGCGAGTTGAACGCACTGATTGCTTTAAGGGGTCAAACTTGGGCTGAAATCTCGCAGCCCGATCGACTCAGGAAGTCGTCGATTTAGAAGCGCTTTAAAGAAATCCCAATAGGTATTCCTATTCGATTTCCAAAACAAATCGATTGGATCTTTGTATGTCACGGTGCACTTCAGCGGCTGTACGGTCCGTCCAAATATATTACCCCTCTATCTGATGAAGACGTTCATCTCGCAGAAGCTGCATTATCAACTATGAAGGTAACACCGCCTTCAGTTGGAGAGATGAGGAAGAAGAAAGCTGCGGACAAAGTAGTGAAGAAGAGGATTGACACTGGCGAACCTTCGGCCTAGAAAGAGGTGGCTCCTCCAACTGATTCGTCTAATCTTCCTCCACCTCCTCCCTTTGACATATAGCCCCCACTGTCGAAGAAAAGGAAAGGGGCTTAGCCTTTTGCTTTGACCAGGGACGTCGAATCAAGGGTTCCCGAGAAAACCCTCGCGTCCTAGAGGATGTTAGCATTATTCAAGACAGGGAGGCGGTGACGAGAGCAACCGTAAATTTCTATTTCAGCAAGAACAAGGAGTCTCTTAGTAGGAAGCCGTTTTCTTGGCTTTACAATGGATTGGCTGTGGCTATGGGACAGGTAAATTGCCAAATCGTGTTCAATCTGGTTGACTTCGTTTGTATCATTTTATACTAATTTTTTTTTTCATGCAGGCTCTTTTGCTCCATGATCTCTTTGCGAACAAAGTTGCTCACAAATATGAGCAAGAGCTTTTGAAAAATAAGGAGCTTGGAGAAGAGCTTAGGAAGGTAAAAGCTAAGAGAGATGACAAGAAAAAAGATCTCGATGATGTGGCTGACGCGCTGAACAAGTCGATCGAAAAGGTGCTGAGCTTGGCCAGTTGCCTTAGACTTTCCAAGGAGGAAGTTGACAACTTGAAGAAGACAGTGGATGCCAAAGACAAAGACATCGAAAAAATCAAGGAGCAATTGCTCGAAGTTCATGGCACTTCCTACTTCAAGGCACGACTCGAGGCCTTATTAGAGTTTAGGTCGGGCAAACTCAGCGCTGAAGCGATTGACGAAATGATCAAGGAATTGCAAGAACTACTGTCGTCGGATGACTCGGATGTTCAGGTCGTCGACAAAGGCAAATCGGCCCTCTAGGATGTTCCTGCTGACCCTACCGCTCCTAAGCTAAGTACCGTTCCAACGTCAAATGGCGAAGTTGCGGAGCCCCCTGTTGTTAATCTGACCGAGGGCGAAAATATTCAACTTATGGAGGGAGGAGATTCTTGAGAAAAACTTTTTTTTTTTTTTTTGTTTACATTTGAACAATTTGTACCTCTATTTGTTCAATTTGCATTGAATGCTTTATATTTTTGAACGAAACTTTAGTATCAAATTTAACTTCATGAATTCAGCTTCAGATTACTCGTGCCCTTATACAGTGTGTGTGGCGATCAAGCACTTTGGTTAATTTAAATAAATTAAAAGCGATCAAGCTAATAATGTATGATAAATTGAAGTATCCAATTGGATCAAAAGGGATCAATGTAATATCAAACTAAGCCGTTATTCTAGTGCAAACCAAACTCTCAAAGGGTTAGCCAAGTTATGGGCGAGACTGAGCCATGCAGATGGCTATTTGAGATCAGACTCTAGGAGAGTTGATCGAATCTAGCCTGGCGTTGAGCCAATAGGATGGCGGTGTGAGATCGAACTTTAGGAGTTAATTGAATTCAGTGCCATGAAAATGGCAATATGGGATCGAACTGTAGGAGAGTTGATCGAATTGTTTTTAGTGTTTGAGGCTTGATTACGACACCAGTTTGTTCAATGAGGACGGTTTTGGATCAAATTGATCGAGTCCAAAGAGCCATGAAAATGGAGATGCAAAATTGTTCGGATCGAGCAGGTCTAGTCCAAATATGGCAATGCCAGAGCGTTCAAATTGAGCTTGTCGAGTCCAAGGTGAAGCCATGAAGATAGCAATGCAAGAGCGTTCGGATCGAGCTGTCGAGTCTGAGGTGAAGCCATGAAGATAGCAATGCGATAGCGTCTGGATCGAGCTGTTGAGTTCGAGGTGAAGCCATGAAGATGGCAATGCGAGAGTGATCGGATCGAGTTGGTTGAGTCCAAAGTGAAGCCATGACGATGGCTTGTTAGTGAGTTTAGCTCGAGAACAACTTGGCAATGATCTTGGGAAAATAAAATTTGAATTAATAAAGTGGTTGCACTTGTTTATAGTCCGCGAGCTGCCTACATATCGATATGTGTAGGGATCAAGCCAAATGTAGTTCAATTACATAAGAATAAAATAAAGAGTAAAACTTATAAATGTCACGCATAATACTTCCTTAAATGACGTGCATTCCAACTTTTAGCAAGGGTTGATCTATCCAATTTTTTCAACTTATATACCTCGTCTCGAACAATAGATTGAACTCGATAAGGGCCTTCCTAATTAGCCGTCAATTTCCCAACGTTAGCTTCTCTCGTATTTTGAAAAACTTTTTTGAGTGCGAGTTCGCCCTTCCTACCGGTTGTTAACGTCCAGGGCGATAGTAGGCTTTGTCCATTTTCTTGTCTATCAGATCCAATGCATCCTACATCATTTCATCGTTTTTTGTTTCGTTCAAAAGCGAGTAATCGACTCGAAGGTCTTGAGTGACTATCTGTAGGAATGACAGCTTCTGTTGTGTACACGAGCAAAAAAGGAGATTTGTCAGTCGCCCTTCTTGAAGTCGTTCGATAGGCCCAAAGCACCATCGGGAGTTCCTCGACCTAATGTCCTTTCCTAGCCTCTAGTTTCTTCTTTAAGCTCTTCACGATTGTCTTATTTGTTGCTTCTGCATGCCCATTTCCTTGCGGGCACCAAGGCGTTGAGAAGCTCAAAATAATGTCCCAATCGCGATAGAATTTCTTGAAGGATGAGGAAATGAATTGGGAGCTGTTATCGGTGACGATCTCTCTTGGAACTTCGAACCGATAGATAATATTTCTCCAAATGAACCTTTCGACATCTTGCTCTTTGATGTCTGCAAATGCTTCAGCTTCGACCCATTTGGAGAAATAATCCGCGAGGATGAGCAAATAATTGACTTGTCCTGGAGCCAGAGGAAATGATCTAACCACATCCATTGAATACTTCATGAAAGGGTAGGGCGAACTGAACGAGGAGAGTTCTTCAGCTGGTTAGTGAATGGTGGGAGCGTGCCTTTGGCAACTGTCGCATTTACGATCGAAGTTCTCGTAGTTGCTCTGCATTGTTGGCCAATAGAACCCTTGCCTCTTAACTTTGTTGTCCAATGATCTATCCCCTGAATGGTTGCCGCACGATCCCTCATGAACTTCTCGAATGACTTTCTCAATCTCGTCTTCCCCAAGACAACGAAGATAAGGTCTTGTGAAAGAACGCCTATAAATTTTCTCATCGATTAGGCAATACCTTGCAGCTTGAACTTTGATCTTTCTCACAATCTGCTTATCTTCGGGTAGCCAACCGTCGCGTATATACATCTCAATGGGCGTCCTCCAGTCGTCCCTTCGGTCGACATAATTCATCTCTTTGACTAACTCAATGCTCGAACCGTCAATTCATTCCAAGGGGATTATTCTTTTCTCACTGACTTCGACCGAAGATCTCAAATTGGCGAGTGCATTGGCTCTTGAGTTCTATTCTCGCAGGACATGTTTCACTTCCAAATGGTTGAATTGGGCTTTGAGCTTGGTAACCAGCCTCAGATATGAAAGCATCTTCTCGTCTCGGGCTTCAAAATCTCCATTTATCTGGTTAACGATCAAAGTGGAGTCGCTTTCCAAAACAAGTTTGGTAGCCCCTAGTGCGGCAACAAGCCTTATACCAGTAATCATAGCCTCTTATTTAGCTTCATTGTTGGTAGCCTTAAATCCCAGTCGAAAACTCTATTCGATTTCTTCGCCAATTGGCGACTTCAGTACCACTCCTACTCTTGATCCGTTCTCATTGCTTGATCTGTCAACTTGCACAGTCCATGTGTCCAATCTGTGCCCTTTAGGCTTGCACGTCAATTTGGCGACAAAATTCGTAAGCACCTAAGCTCTTAGCGTTGTTTGAGGTCTGTATTCGATATTAAACTCTGTCAACTCAACGGCCCATTTCATCATTCTTTTGGAGACGTCTGGTTTATGCTAAATAGCTCGCATCGGATAAGATGACAATACCACAATAGTGTGGCCTTGAAAGTACGGATTGAGCTTTCGAGCCAACATGATGAGTGCAAGGGCGAGCTTTTCAACGATAGAGTACCTTGTTTCAGCATCTAGCATGGTGTGGCTTACGAAGAAAACTGGCTTTTGGACCGTGTCTTCTTCTCGGACAAAGGCCAAACTTACTACTGTTTCCAAAACTGCCAAGTATAGATATAGTGGCTTCCCATCTTTTAGCTTCAATAGGATCGGCAGAGTAGTCAAGTATCTCTTCAACTCTTGGAATGCTGCCTTGCATCGTTCGTTCCATTCGAACTTCATATTCTTCTTAAGCAACTAGAAAAAATGGAGACATATGTCCACGGACCAGGCAATAAATCGACTGAGCGCGGTGACTTGACCAGTAAGTTTTTTGTATCTTCCATTTGGTTCTCGGCGATGGCATCAATTGAAAAGCTTTTATCTAGTTTGGGTTTGCCTTGATTTCTTGCTTCGTGACGAGGTATCCCAAGAACATACCACTCGCCACTCCAAAAGTGCATTTCTCTATATTTAGCTTCATGCCACATTTTCAAAGAACATCGAAGCATTCTTGTAGATGTTGGACGTGGAGATGAGCCTACAAAGACTTAACCAACATGTCATCAATATATACTTACATATTCTTATCGATTTGTTGTTTGAACATCATATTGACTAGTCTCTGGTAAGTAGCTTCCGTGTTCTTTAACCTGAAAGGCATGACCTTGAAACAAAAAATCCCCTGCTTAGTTATAAAACTGTCTTCTCCTAGTCATTGGGATGCAAAAGGATTTGATTGTAGCCAGAGAATGCATCAAGAAAGCTTAAAATCTCATGACTGGCTGTTGCATTAACGAGTCAATCGATATGTGGCAATGGGTAACTGTCTTTTGGGCAAGCTTTGTTTAGATCCATGAAATCAATGCACATTCGCCACTTCCCATTCTTCTTCTTCACAATCACGGCATTGGCGAGGCAATTGGGGTATTGAACATGACGTATAAAACCGGCCTCAAGTAGTCTCCTCACTTCATCCTTCACGACGTTGTTTTACTCAATTCCAAGCTTCCTTTTCTTCTACTGAACAGGTTTATGATTTGGATCGACGTTAAGTTAATGCGAGATTATGCTCAGGTCGATTCCAACCATATCTGCGTGAGACCATGCTAAACAATCATTGTTAGCTATAAGAAAATCAATTATTTGAGATTTTATCCCCGCATCAAGTTGTGACCCGATGTTCACAGTACATCTTTCATTTTCTGGATCGATTGAACTTCATCAAGCTGCTCTAGAACTGACTCGACGCAGTCTTGGTTACTCGACCCGTTTTGCTGGGTTGTCTGTAATTGCTATAAAGCCTTTTTTTGCTTCATAGCCGTGACATAACAGCTCTGCGCTGCCTCCTGGCTTCCTCGAATCTCCTTGACTCCTTGCTTCATTGGGAACCTTATCGTTTGGTGATACATTGACGGAATAGCCCTCATGGCATGAATCCAAGGTCGCCCGAGAATTATGTTATAGCCTGAGGGGTAGTCCATAACTAGAAAACTCGTCATCTTGTTTTCTCTTGCTGTATAAACCGAAAGTTTGATTCTACCTATGGCCGTGGTTGCTTCTCCGTTGAATCCCACCAACGACGTGGTAGATTTCTCTATTTCTTCTTCGTCGATCTCCATCTCTTTCAACGTCGAAAGGAACAATATGTTGGCAGAGCTTCCATTGTCAACTAATATTCTGCTGGTCTCACAATTCGCGATATTGAGTTTAATAACCAAAGCATCATCATGCGAGGTATCAAACCCAAAGGCCTCGTCACTCTGAAATGAAATAACATGTTCGCTGTATTCGTCATATGTTGAACTGACTGTAGCTCAGCTTGCTCTCCATTGGTGTGTCCTCATTTGATTGGCGGAATTGCCGCTGAAAACAGAGCCTCCGCAGATGGCTCCAATTACCTTTCTGATTGGTGGTGGTGATGGCGTCTTGTCTGGGACTCGACGATCCTTCTATCCTCCCTTTTCTCTATCGAGTCCGTAAACTTTCCTTCCTTTTTTTAGACAAAAATTCCTTCAAATGCCCTTTCTTCAGTAATTCTATAATTTTTTACTACAATGCTTTGTAGCCGATAGTCAAATGCCCCGTATCTCGATGGAACTCACAGTATTTCGACTGGTTGCGTGAATGGCTTAGTGCCATCTTACTTGGCCATTTAACATAATTTTTTCCCTCGAGCTGTGTGACAAGTTTTGTTGGGGATATATTCAGGCGTACTTCGGTGGCGATAGTGTCTGACCACTCAGCTGCGACTTCACTTCTTTCCTTCTCCATTCTCTCGTCGGCGGCGTTCTTGTCCGACCTCTTTAGTCAGTTCACTCCTTTTGTATTCTTTAGCCCCATCTTATCTGATCTCGACTTCTGGCAAGTTCTCACTCACATCTCTCGTTTTCTTCGTCTAAATCAATCCATCCCTTTGCTCTGTTTAACACTTCTTGGATAGTCTGAGGATAGTCAGAGCATATATTGTTCTTGAAGGAGGACTTGTGCAGGAGTCCCTTCTTCAATGCTTCTCCAGCTGTTCCATCCTCTAAGTTAGAAATCTCTGAAAGTGCTTTGCTAAATCTTTTAATATATGCCCTCAGCGACTTGCTTAGGCTCTGAACGATTGACCACAAATCTTTGGTTGTCTTTCTGGTTTTGATGTGTACCGAATATGCTTTAACGAACGAATCTGCCAAATCTTCAAAGCTGTCAATAGACCTTGTAGGCAGGTTACTGAAACATCGAAGCCCTAGACCTTTGAGTGATTGCGTGAACAGCTTGCACATCATCTCATCAAGAATCAAGTCTGGGATATTTGTAGCGCTGACCTCATTCTTATACTGTAACAAGTGGTCTTTTGGATCGGAGGTTCCATCGAATCAAGCGAACACAAGGTTACCGTACTTCGATGGTACTACTGAGGTGATCCTCCTCGTGAGCAGTGTATCTTGAATGTTTTTCGAGATGTCATGGAACGCTGGGGTCTTGCTCGTTGCTTTTGAAACCTTTTGGTCAATCTTCTCTTCTACGAGCTTAGCATTCTGCTCGAGCATTTCCTTCATCATCTGCTAGACCGACTCCAGAGTTAACAAAGTTAGATTTGGGATTTCTTTGGATTGAACTATAGGTTCTGTCCTTTCGTTTTCTTTACTCGCGTCGATTAGATTCCACATGAGCTTTCGCTATCATTGTAGTCGTCACAATGGGAGTTGCTATGGCTTGTAGAAGCTGGTGTTGTTGGTGGTGCTGGAGTCGAGGGAGTATATAGCGGCTGCATCCTCCCAATTGGGTTGTAGGAGGACTGCTGTCTTCCTGGCTGTGGCATCTAAAACTGCCACTGTGCCATTGATGATACTGGGAATGCTGAATACTAATACTACTAGTAATAGTAGGATTGTGAAGCCATCTAAGAGTTCGGATAGCTAATCTAGCATGACTCCTCAAAGCCAAATTCTTAGTGCTAAGTTGTTTCAATCTTCTGTCGCGTTCTTGAGAACAAGCTGCCTGCTCTTGTAGCATTCTCTTCAAAGCCTCCACTTCTGCTGTAAGGGCTTTCATTTACTGGTTGGCTTGGGGAATTGATTTAGTCTCTTCAATTGCAGTTTTAGGAGTGTGATGGTTGTCAACGTTGTCAGCCATTCGTATCCTCTTTAGAGTTGATGACCTAAAGGCCTCACGGTGGGTGCCAAACTATAAACGGTGGATCTACAATCAAATATAAAATGCTGATTTGGATTTGTTAGAATTTGTTCAAGGAATTTGGGCCCTCAAATCACCGTTGATTGGACCCATTAGCTCAAGTAAACGAGCAAGATCAAAGTGCAATAACTAGAATAAATAATGCTGTAAAAACTAGAATATCATACGCAGGATTTATAGTGGTTCACTTTATTAAAGGAGAGCTACGTCCATTGTAATACACTATAATATTTTGGATATAAATTACAAGAGAGCAGAAAAAGGTGGGAAAGCAATTGGGTAGAGTTTTTGTATGTTTTTCTATATCCCTTGTACAATAAAACAACCATCTTTTCATATAGAAAATAAGGAAGAATCGTGGCTCCGAACCATCTGGTGCATTAAGAGCAACTGTAGTAGTGGGACACATGTCGATCTGCAATAGGCTACAAGAATCATGTCTCCCCCACGTTTCAGTCCATGATCAGACGTGTTAATAACCGTCAGTTCGTGTTGATAACTGTCAACTCGTAGCGATCGATCTGGTCGAACAAACACGAGACAAATTTGAATTATCTTGAGCGGCTGATATAACCTAAATACTTCTTACCATGCACAAAGAATCAAACCAATCGAACTAAACGAAACGTTAGTTCGATTAGCCTTCCTTGCACCAGTTGACTCTCTTCGATCTATTTGATTAGATTTAACACTGGGCCGTCTGGGCTTGTAGGCAATTTGGGCCTAACTAAATTGCATCCCAACATATGTTACAAGAAGATAAGATACAAATAATTTTAGATAAGACAGTAAGAAAGACGATTGAAAGAGGATATAATGTAAGGGGCCAGGGAGTCACATGTTACTCACTCAAATTTCAAAATTTTGAGTTTGAATTTGAATTTGATTTTACTTTTAAATTCTATTCCTCTGGGGTGTCTTAAATTTTAAATGTATCTCTTTTATAAGAAAAGCAGGGTGTTTGGCTAATGGTAGGAACCATTGGTGGAAACCGTATTTACTGTAGCATGTGAGAGCTTTATACTATAGCAACTTTTTTTTTTCTTTTTACTATAGTATGTGAGAGTTTTATACTGTTTATAACTGAGTTTATGATAAAAACTACCTTTAGTCAAACAAGGGGAAAGAGAAATTTACAAGGAACGGCTACTCATACAGAACATGTATCGAGACCGTTCCTCTCCTTTTGCTTTTCATAGCTACCCCTTTTCTATTTTTTGTGATTTAATTTATCCATCTACCTCTTTATCCTTCATTGCAAAAGCCATAGCAGTGCCCTTTGTCCTCTATCTATTCTCTCTCTCTCCCTCTCTGCCCATCTCTCCTCTCCACCTCCATCTCTCTCTTCTCCACCTCCTCTCCTCTCTCTCCTCTATCTTCTCTTCGTCATGGATGACACCTCACGTAATGCCACTTTGCGTCCACGCTCCGTGATTTTTGTTTGGTTTTGATGGCAGATTTGGTCGGCCATCTTCGTTGAAGACGATGGCGAACGATCGCAGGTGAAGAGATCATGATTTACTCCTCTGCACGCTGACCGGTCAAGCTCTGGGACAGATCGTTGAAGATTGGCATCGCTTCACTTTGTTGTTGCCTTCGTCCTCCGCCACACTGGATGTTAAAGCGACAAAAAACTCATGGCCTCTCTCCTCTTCGGCATTGGCAAACGGATCTCATTTTTGCTATTAGGTTTCTTCTCTTCACCTTCACATGCCTTTTTTCATTTTTCAATATTTCCTTTTTAATCTCTCTATTGGTGATGATTTAATTATGTTTCGTGATTCTTTCTATAACCACTTTTTTTGGAAAATAGATTTTTTTTTGCAATTTTTTTTTGCTATGTTGGATTTTTTCTAGCTCGAGAAGAAAAAAAAATTGTTTTCTGATTTTTTTTCATCAGCAAACCATGTGTTGCTTTGATTTTTTTTTTTTTTTGGGTAAACTTGTGCATAAAAATATTCTTGCTCATTGTTTTGTTTCGTATAGATTGTCTTTTATAGAATTTGATCCAAGTTAAAATCACTTTCCATTATTAGTTTCATTTTTTATCTCTGATTCGCATAAATTCTGCTTTTGAAGATGAAACTCTTCTTCAAACTTTGGGATCTTTAGCAATCTAAGTGCTTTGTTTTTAGATCTTGGAGTTTGAGATTTTCTGCAATTCATAGTCTCATTGCATTACGAGGAGTGCTCGTTTAACCCCAAGTGTTTTGCTAGATTGGTCCTGAGCTGGTCGATGCACTATATCAGTATGTAAAATTTCAGTTCGAGTGTGGAATTTACTCTGGCACTACCGTATCTATATCGGTACAGGGCCTTGAGCGCAAACGTTGAAAAGAGGATGAGTGCATTATGAGGAAAGTTGGCTGCTGAGTTTTGATTGTATATGTTAATCCTTATATGTTATGTTGTTTTTTGTTTGTGATTTTTCTAGTAATGATTTCCTCATAAGTTCCTATATTTTTATAATCTGGTTTTGTGTTGTTGTTGTAAACTTTTTAAAATTTTTGTGCGTTTTCTTGATGTTGTGGATTCTAATATGTAATTTTTATGTGTTTTTTGCTGTAATTTTTTGGGTTTTTTTTTTTTTTTTTTGGTAATTTGATTTTTATGACAAATTAAATATAATATGGTAGATTCCACTTTGGAACCTGGTGGGTTTCAAGACAGAATTTAGTGGGTTCTAAGACGGAATTTGACGGGTTCCAACGATTTTCGAGATGGAATATGGTAGGTTTTGCGACAGAATTTAGTGGGTTCGAGGACAAAATTTGACGTATTCTAGCTTTAGAACCTATCAGGTTATGCTCCGGCACCTTGCGTTAACGATTGGAGGCGGTTGACATTTTTTTGTTTTAAAGAAAATATGTTGGAATTTGTTAGGTTTTAACTTTGGAATCTGTTAGGTTCTAACTTTGGAACTTATCTAGTTATAATCCGGCACCCGGCCTTGGCGACTAGAGGCGATTGACACTTTTTTATTTAAAAAAAAAAATGTTAGAATTTGATAGGTTTAGAACCTATCAAGTTACAATCTGACACTAACGCCAATGACTAAAGACGATTAGTGCTTTTTTGTTTTAAAGAAAATATATTAGAATCTAGTAGGTCTTAAATTTAGAACCTAACAGGTTACAATTTAGCATCTTGCACTGGCGACCAGAGGTGGGTTCTAGAAGGCACCACGACAGAACTTAGAGGGTTCTGTAACGGAACCTAGTAGGTTTCATTTCGGCATCTCGCATGAGTGAATAAGAGGAATGATAACTTGGTCTTTTACTAAACCTTCAATCTCTAACTAAGGGGTAGTTTTAATAAGTTGTTTGTTGAAAAATTTAATAAAGCGGTGCATTTAGGGGCATTCTTGTAACTTGGTCTAAGAAAAATCTTTTCTGGCTCCTGTGGCTGGATGTTGAATTTGAAAATCTCAAGTTGGAGCAGACTCAAGTTGAAAATTAAGGACTTATTATTATTGGTTACCATATAAATTTGGCCTCTAGGTCAGTTGAAGCAATCTTTTGACTTTGGAATGGTTTGATCTTAATACTTTTATACTTGCACACATGCATTTTACTTTTATTATTATTGTTGCTGTTGTTGTTGTTGTTGTTGTTGTTTGCTTGGAAGTAGCATATATACTTGCTTTACACAAGGGGAAACAATTCCCTTCAAATTCTGATATTGTACTATTTTGTTCTGCATACGTGATAGGACGCTAAGTTACGTCTTTAAATATTTTCCGAGTCATTTTTTGGCACAAGCGTGTTACTAGTCTTTTTCCTCTAATATTTTCAAGAATTTGGCTGGGGGAATTTCAATACCAGAATATTCCAAGTAGCCCTGTTATACACAAAAGAACTTGTCTTAGGCATATGTATTTGAGTACCTTTCTTTTAACCTTAATCTAAGAAAGGAGACGAGTTAGAGAGAGTTTTTAAGTTGAGTAAAAGCTCTTTTCTTGCTTAGAGAGCTTATATTTTACTAGCAAAATTTGCACTTATTATTAAGCTCGCATTGCTAAAAAAATTAAGATCACTTCTATATATATATATATATCTGCTATTATACATAGCATTTATATATATATATATATGTATATATTATGTGTGTATGTGTCCTATAATTCTCATGCTCAGGCACAAATCCGAGTTAGCAAATATTAGATTCTAGTATTCGAAGACAACCTTTTCAGCAAGATCAAGCTTTCTAATCAATGTCTCTTCATAGATCATGCGCAAATCAAGTTCTTCACGCCATGATAATGTATGATGAGATAAGAGAATTCTCTTCCGGTGCTGTTTCAGAGTACGGTGACAACTAATATATTATGCCAAATTAAAATTCACTTATTCGATTTCTTTTTTCCCCCTTAAATCTTTGGTTGCTTTACACAAACACACACACACACACACACACACATATACATACATACATACATACATACATATATATATATATAGATTTTCTCTATAGGTTCACTAGCTAGCACAAATCCTTCAAATATATAATATAAAAGGCAAAACAAAGCAAACTAAAAGAGGAGATGAGATAAAAAAAAGAATATGGCAAAAAAGAGAGGATATATTTAGATCAAAACATAAGTAGCTAAGATCATGATCGTTAACATGATTGCTCTCATCAAGTTACTTCAAAAAAAAAAAAAAAAGTCAAAAACAGTTTCACAATTTTTTCTTTTAGATTATGATGACCCCCTCTAAGTGATGTACATAATCTTGTGAAACCTTTTTTATCTAATACAAAAGCTTTCTAGCTTCACCCTCCCGAATCTTTGATAATTTCTTTCTCTGGAGATTGATCTCTTTTTTGATTAAGAACCCTGAGATGTAGCAATCTTGGACATCTCTGAAGTTGCATTGTTGTTAATGGTAGTAACAATGGCGATTGATTTAGGCGTGGTGTCTGTGATTGGCAATTCTTGAGTTTTGTCGTCTTTCAATGGTGCTGCTGAGGCTATGGGGTCTTTGCTTTTGCCCCAAACGACAGTGTAAAGTCCAAAGACTATGAAAATGGCTCCAACAATGCTGATCAGGAAAGATCATTTACAACAAGAAAAATCAATAAGGATGAAGCAAATATATTATACAGGCAAATTAATTTAAATGGATTTGATTTAAGAAAATTTCCTAAGTTATAATATTTATGCATAATGTTACCTTCCAAGGTGGACTTGTTCAGCTAAAACAATAGCACCAAGAGCAAAGGTGATGATCATGCAAAGAGGACTGAAAGATGTCACAAAGACTGGGCCACGTTCCCTAATTACCATTCCTTGCACATAATAGGCAATCCCAGAGCAAACCACCCCCTATTTTTACAACATTATAAATTTTTGTGTCAAAGACTGAAATACGATACAACCAAAATAAATAAATAAATAAATAAAAGTTACTCTATAATGGTTTTTTTATAGGTATTCTATAATGGTTTTTTATATTTTTTTTGAATTTATATTGGATGGCGGATTTTTCTCAGTTAACTCGATAATAAAAAATAAAATAAGGAAAGAGAGTATATATATGATAGCATGAGATAGGAATTGATATTGTAGAACTCACAGAGTAGACAGCAGCGAGGAGCCTGGAGTCCCAGCCTAGAACCCACACATGCATGTCACGTTCAAAAATAAGCGTGACAATCCCACCTTCCAATACTCCCATAAGGCATATCCAAGCTGTGAGAGACAACTCTGCTGGATATTTCTTCAATGTAAATGACTGATTTCATCGAGCCACATCATCATTCCAAAAAAAAAAAAAAAAGAATTAGATCCACAATATGATATAATCATCAACAATATTGATGAATAAAAATATTCTTCGACCTTTTTTTGGCTTATACCCAATGAAATTCAATACATAATAATTTGTATCATGATATCCTTATATTGTAAAGAATATTACAGTTAATGTAGTTATAACAAGATCAAAATAATGGTGCATAGAAATTATGCGTACTACTTACTTGAAGAATGAAGAAACTAGACCAGCCGCCACAGCTGCCAATGAGCATGAGAGTGCCGGTGACCCAATGGTGCTGGGAGGACTCGGCGGTGGTGTTTTCCTTGGAATGGCCCTGATTGTGGAAGATGTCGAGGATCGGACCTTTGTAAAGGGTCATCACCATTGCTCCCGACACTGTGATTACCGTACCTATCACCTTTGCAAGGCTGTGTATCTTTTTCACATTCACCGTCTCCAACCTGATTATTATAGTAATTTTTTTTCAACAAAAACATTATGAGTATATGGCAATTCGAAGAAAAAAAAGAATTAAGAGAAAAAAAATTAACATGGCATTTCAGTCTTGTTATTATTATATTTTTGAGGTCAGAGAATTAACCTAGAGGTGAATCTATGCTCTTACTTTTAATATTAAATTTTAGAGTTCGAATATCCCCTCTCATTTCACTAATAAAATGTAGTTGTATTTTAGTTTGATTTGTTTGTTTACTTATTGTTTTTTTGTCTTAAATAAAAGAAATTGTACTTGTTTGATCAAATAGAATCGCCACTAAAAATATTACGCCAAATGTGAAACATATACTTGATATTGTCGGTTGTCTTTGTTTTCTTGAGAAATTTTATTTTTTGGGGTCTGTATATTATCTAAATAATTATGAAATGACATGATTCATCATAAGAATTCTATAACCTACTAGTGGCTACCCTATGTACCTTTTTTTTCGGCTGAAAGGCTACCTCATGTTGCTTAATTCATATTATTGGCTCCTAACTCAATGTACATGCCTCGCATGATATATATACTTCTATCATATGACTTTTGTTACCTTCTAGTAATATTTAACTTTTAAAAAAGAAAAAAAAAAAGGAAATATACCTGAAAATAAGAGCCATGATGAAGGTAATAGCAGGTAGGACGTTAACAATGGCGGCACCGAATGTTGCTGAGGTGTACTTCATACCCAAGTTGTACAAGTTTTGATCAAGCACTGGCCTGCAGATTTTTAATAATTTTGGTGAATAAACATTACTTTTTTTTAAATGAATAAAGATTACTTTTGACTATTCTTTCTTTTGTTTTTTTTTTTTTCTTTTTAAGAAGAAAAGGTGTTAAATTTAAGAACTAAACTTTAATATACAATACTAGTACACATATGGTATTATAGAAAACAAAGGGAAAATAGCCACAATATTTAATCACTTAATTAAGCATTAATAAAAGTAGTATTTAACAACCAAATATTTGGTATTTTCTATATAAATTTATGGTATAGGTTTTTACTTTAACAATTATTTTTTCTTTATTTTTTTATATGTCAAACTATAGTTATGTGTCTGTGTGTAAGACAAAAGAACAACAAAAAAGCGTAGACACATAATTTCTTGATATAGATGCAGACTACCATCAAGCAAATATTTACATACATATTCCTCTTTCTATGGAACTCCATGCACACACTTATATAAATGCAAGGAGTGGTCCGGGATGGAACAAGACAACAAGTGATTATCGACTTTATTTCCATTAAGATATAACCCTCCACTATCTACAAAGATATGCCAATATCTTAATTTTCTTTTCCAATAGAATAAAAAGCAACTCTAATATTGTTCTTTTCCAATAAAATAAAAAGCAACTCGAATATTGTTAAGCCATAATACCTTTTCAACTTGTAATTAAATAGTTTACAATCTCAATTAATGGTAGTTTACTAGAGAAATATTAAAAGGAATTACACAACAAAAGTCGTAAACGCATAAAGTTTTATATAATTCTATGTGCATGAAATGTCAGTCACTTAAAGTGTCAAGAATATACGTACTGCAGCAACCTAGAAATCATGATGAATTTTTAAGATTTAGCCTGTGTGTGCATGGAGAATATGCTATATAAAATATGTGTGTGTGTGTGTTAGAATTCATAAAAATGCAAATTGGCAAACTTAATAAGTAATTAAGCTCAGCGAGTTATAGGGCGTTACTCCAAGAAACCAAGCGCCATTATTCTCAGGAAGATGGGGAGAGTCATCTTTGGCCTTATTTTCCTGTATACGAAAAGGTTGAAAAGAACGTGTCAATACCTATACAATTTTAATAACATAAAATAACGGCTCAAAAACTTATATATATAGTAAAATGATCATATATCATTGATTTTTTGTATTTGTATATATTTTACTTTTTCCTGTCAACTTAATTGGAAACTTATATACACATATGTCTGTAAACATGTACTCATACGGTTTTATTTTTACGTAACAAAATCTGACTGTACTAGAACAAAAGTGCATATACATAAACATGTATGAATATATTTTGTAGAGGAAGACGCATGGTGAGTGTCAATTTAGTTAAGATGTACCAGTTTTTTTCACGTTAAGAGAGAGGGCACTTTTACTGTGTACCTTTCGAGAACAAAGGCAAAGGGAGCCATGATGAGAAAAGCAACAACGTGACGGTAGACAGACAAGACGAAGTGACTCATGCCATGCTTGAAGGAGACCATACTGATGATGTACATCCCTGCGTAACCGAATTGCAGGGACACCATAGCCAAGTATGGTTTCATCTTCAAGAGAGTATCACTAACCCCCATTTCTTCTATGAAAATTAATTATATTTCCTCTCTAGGGCTAATACCTTTCTCTCACACACTACTACTAGTACCACCCTCTCTAATATATGGCTATATTGATGATCTCTCTTTGGTTGCCAACACCAAAATGAGATATGCTCCTTCTTATAGGCACAAAAAGGAGAAAGAAAAAGAAAAAACGCAATAATAGAGGAAAAAAACAAAAAAAAAGAAAAAAATAAAAAAGAAAGGCAGGCAGGCCCATTGATAGTACGTAGAACACGTCCAGGCTCTCTTTCTCTCTCTCTCTCTCTAGGATTCTCTTATCCATTAGCGGAAACAAAATTCTGTGGTATACCTAAGCAACTAGAATCCTCAATAATGTTAGTGTAAGAATCATGAAATCATGAAAAAGAGGGAAGAGTTTATTTGGATCTCTTTGAAAACAATGCAAAGCTTTTCTTTTAGTTTATTTTGTTTTTTTTCCCTTCAATTTATCAATTGTTTTATGGAGAGTTGGGATTTGAGTCATTGACCATCAAACGGGAATTAGGTTTAGTGCTTAAGGATGACATATGCACAGCTTATGTGCTGTTTCTAAAGACTGGGTGCTATGAAGAGTGGACAGCACTTCATAAAAAATAAAAGGCTTGAGCTGAAAACATCACTCTTTCTTTATTATTAGATGGGGAATTTACGTATGGTTTACTTCAAATATATATATATATATATATATATATATATTATTTGTAGCTCTTTCTATCCAGTAAAGCTTAATTAGTGCGAATGACATTGGCTAGTAATTTATTTATTGTTTTTGCTGTAGTAGTGCGTTTGCAAAGGGAATTACTAATAGTACTTCAGCATTGTCAAAAGCATTGGAAAGACAACATGGCTGTTAGGATTTATCTATAGTACTATATCTCTAATTAATCATAACCTTTTTCATCCTTAATTACTTTGTCAATTTGCCGCTTCTCTCCGATGTGTAAAAAGAAAATGGGTGAAATTGATAGGCAAAAAGTTATACTTATTCAGGTAATGGTTTTTTTTTTTTTTTTTTTTTTCGTATGTAACTCTATAAAATTGACACCAATAAATATACGTACGTGTTGCATATAAAATTGTTGCTTCTAATAGCAAACAAATTTGGCTCGTGTTATGGATTCTTTTTCAAATAAAAAAGTAACAGCAATATTTTTAGTAGTTCTACGACTATAAATTTGTAGACTACCAATCATTTTTCTAATTTTTGCTAAATGTAAGACCCCCTTGAGTTAGAGCTACAAATGATGTAGTAATGCGCGTAGCACTAAAAAAAAAAAAAAAAAAAAAAAATCTGCTGCATCTTAATTAAGTCTAACACACACTCAAGGACAGTATCGCTTTAAATTATTTATTAATTATTTATAAACGCATTGGGAGACAACATCCAAATTAGAAATTAAAGTTGGTGCTTTCGTGTTTGGATTCCAACAAAAAATCGGGTTGGTAGAATCCCACCATGAAATGCGGTCCACAAGAATGACACATAAGAAACAAGCCTAGTAGGTAAAAAGCATAGAAACACAAAATATTTTTTTCGCACTGAATACTTCAGAAAACTGTGTGGCTCGCAAATTTTCTAGCCAGCAGAAAATAAAAATAGTAACACGTAAAAAATTCATTAAATTCTTGGCAACTAATTAATATACCACGTACGGTTCTCATTTTTCCTTGTTTTCCTTTCCTAAATTGTTCAGTTTTTAATTTTATTTTTAATATGATTATTTACCGGACCCTCACATATATACTTGGAAACACACACACACACACACACACACACACACACATGTACAGAGAGAAATAAAGGGCAATAATATTATCTCACACGCTCAAATTATCCAATATCAAATCTATATATAATGTGCAGATGACCTGCAAATCGGCCCCAAAAGAATATAATATTGGTGTCTGAAATACTTAAAAAGAATAATGCTGACTTCGATTATTCCTTCCATGTAACGAACTGCTTATTATTTTGTTATGACATGAGAATATTACATAGATAGTAATATAGGACCTCATATCTCTGGTTTCTAAATGGTCACAAAAAGCGAAAATTAACAAGAAACCTTTAATTCCGGAGAGAGAGAGAGACACACACACATATATCAAATCATTTAAATTGGACTTCTAAAATCAATAGTCCTATAAACATATATACCGTGAAAATCGTCATCATAAATTCATGATAAAAACTTACTAAAATATTACTCTGATATAAGGATATTATTCGTATTCTTTGGCATAACTAGGAAGAGACACATTTTGTGCCATGTCACATCAAAGATTTGACATTGTACTCACGCGCAAGAAGGGCACAAATAGCTTGCTAGAGCATTGTTCTCTAGCTTTTTCAAAGTTGCACACCTTTTGTTTTGTTTAAGCTACTCATGAATCATGCATATGCATGGTATTTAATTTTGGCAACTTTTCTGGAACTTATTAACTTCATCTTATAGTTTATGATGGATGATTGCTTATGATATATATATATATATATATATATTATATGTATGTGTATGTGGGTGGAGTGGCTCAGCTCGAATCACACGTACCTTTTACATGCATACTAAGTTTGATTGGCACAATATAACATTTATGGCTTAACTATCTAGATGCATATTGATAGCTATGGCCGTACACTAATTTAATTAGTTTAGCAAAGCCTTGTTACACTTGGAACACTATTCATTAGATAAGATAAACATATATAATGGACCATAACTCCATACATATATATATATATATGCTTTCTTTTTAATAATAACCGACACATAAAAATTTAGATGGCACGTCCTATCAGTGCTAGGGCTGCGAAAGTAAGCAGGCGACGGCTCAGAAGCTCATTACATTTTTGCTTAAATTTTACGTTTTGTACGGCCCTTTTTTTATCTGCACCTCTGGTTCAGCAATTAACTCTATATAGGGAATTTCCATCTTCCAGCTTCTATACTTTCTCAATTACTATATATGCCCAAAGGCACAATCCCTGTTGCCATAAACGTACGCGGCTTTTGCTTGTCAATCACTATCACAATATGGTACAATAGGAAGAGACGTTTGGAGAATTTTTCGGTAGGTGCTATTACGGTAAAGTAATGCATAGATTGGTAGCTTTTTTTTAACCATAAAAAAAAAAAATATATATATATATATATATATAAACTGTTTTTTACTAGATACAACGGTTGCAAAAGATAAAATACTAATAGGAATAGGAATACCAACTAAAGAAGGAGAAAATATTTCTTAACCCACGAGATTTTCTCCCCAATTACTCATAAATAATAATGTTTTATCTCTACTACTCATAAAACATAATGCTCCACTCTAATAGGTCTCACTGCCTACTAGGATGCAATCTACTATTTTCTATATAATAGGGATAAAAAAAAACCCCATTGATAATATATATATTTGGAGGTTGCTCGTACAAATAATATTTCATTAATTCTCTGATATGAAAAAGTATTTGCCGAATAGTACTTTATTTTGAACGGAGTTTTTTTAATCAATTTTGAGATTTTTTTTTTTTAAATCATGTCTCACTATACTACATATGGAAGGTTAGACCATCATCTAAAGATAAGACCATCTAAAGATAAGACGACGGTTAGTCAAGACATTATGTAATATGTCGTTGTAATTTGTGATACATATTATACAATGATTTTTAATCATTGTCTAATATGCACATGAAACCTTCACAAATCTAGGAAGAACATATTAGATGACAGTCTTTCAAAAAACAATCGTTAAACATGGCATATGTTAAAAGCCTCTAAAAATTTTATAAAAAAATCCTTTTAACTAAAATACATTTCCTTGCTAAAACTACAATTTTGGTGAATGTTATTTACAAATTAGACAAACATAATTCACATTTCATTGAATAAAACAACCAAATATTTTTTAAGAAATTTATTACCAATCCTTCTTCTCATTTATAATTAATAGGTAATACAAATAGTATAAACAAAGTTTTATCTATAAAATCTAGCTAAAAAAATCCTTGGAACATGATAGTGAGCAACAAAAAAAAAAAAGAAAGATAAATGACTCTAAAAGTAAAAGATGAAGAA
Source organism: Artocarpus hirsutus (assembly GCA_946598075.1). Lineage (NCBI taxonomy): Eukaryota > Viridiplantae > Streptophyta > Magnoliopsida > Rosales > Moraceae > Artocarpus > Artocarpus hirsutus. Next base: position 32,872 of record CAMOHE010042568.1, read on the forward strand.
TCAAGAGAAAAGCATCCTGACAAACGTCACGGTGAGGTCATGATTGATGGAGGTAGATAACATGGTGGTGAGGGAAGACGACCTATGGGTATAGTCGTGGTAGTCTTGGCGGCAAAGGCAATGACAGTGATAAGGGTTGAAGGAATAATGATTGTATACAAGAGATAACAAAAATTTAAAAGAAAAACCTTTGAGTTTTGAGAGGACAGAGTTAAAGAGAGAGAGAGAATTGGGAGAAGAGAGAGGGATTTTAGAGAGAGAATGGGGAGGTTGAGAGAAAAATAGAATTTTAAATGAGAGAGATGGAAGGATAGAAGAAAGTAAGTTGAAATTATGAAAGGAATAAAAAAATTTGAACATTTTAACAAAAAAAAAAAAAGCAAAGAAAAACATGTTATTTTTTTCAAAATTTTTAGATTTTAAACGGCAGTTTTTCAAAAAATATTGTCTAATACGGCATTTTAGACAATGTTTTTGGCACAACCATTGCCTAACATGCGCGTGTAGAATCACGAAACACGAAAATTTTCGTGCCTTTTTTGGGGGAAATTAGAACAACAGTCTTTGAAAAATGACATCTATCAGACGTGGTCTAATCTACAAACTGTTGCAGCGTGTAACATATTTCTGATGTGTATTATTATTACCCACCAATAAAAAGCTCTGACATCTTTCTAACAATTGGACGTTTCTGGTGAATGAAGTCACGTACTATCACTTTAGAATATCTCTCGATGAGAACATTAGAAAGCTTAAGAAACGAATATTTGTTGAAGCTTTGAAATGAGTAAAGCTAGAGCACAAGGACATTTTTGTCAGAGCAAAGATATATTGGAAGATTGGAAAGTTGCTGTTGGAAATTTTTTTACAATGATTCTCATAATAATAATAATAATAATGAAAAAAAAAATCTATGTGCTGTACGTCAGTACTTAAAGGTTGAGAGTATCCATGTTGTGAAAACAAATACATTGAATTTTGATGATTTTAAATTTATAGTGCCACTGCCACAAATAGGTGATCTTAATAAATAATTAAAAAAGGTTCTTAGCATGAAAGGCCATAGAAGTTGTAACTCAAGGATCTTTTAATAATATGTTTGCTACCACATCATCACTATACATCGTCTATAAATGTCTACTTTAATGGTTACATTGATCAATTTTCACAGAGTTGAAATGTGACCTAACTTTTTTAGAAATATCATAGTTTAAGGGTAATTTTTAAATGTTTACTACATACAAATAAACAAACATCTTAAATTCAATAACTACACAAATAAGAAATTTTACCAAAGTTTATTAAAACATATTACACACATATATATTCTTCAATTTCACAAATATTTCCTAAACCCTAACTAATCAGGAATAACCTCAAAATAATTAGCATAATTATCATCAAAAAGACAAAAGCTTCTCTCACATCCTAGAGTACGGGAGGTGACGTGGTTGATTAATTAAGTTAATTAAATAAAAATTTAGTTAAAAACTAGATTTTAAAATTAAATTTATAAATAAAAATGTGATAATTTTAAAATCGTTTATTTAAAACGAGCAGTTATAATATTCGAACAAAATAATAAAATAAAATAAGCGATGAGAAGATAATAAAATAATATAATAATAAAATAGAAGGTGAGGCAAGAATGGGTCCCATTGACCCACATCTTGTGCACACACAAAGTACTGACAATATTACAATACAACCACAGTCCAAAATAAAAGAGAAAGTTAAGAATTATATATGTCTTGAATTGTTTATTCTACAACGTACCCAAATCTTCTACTGGTCGCAAGTCCGGTCAACGGACTCTTCTTCGATCCTAAGCTGATATCCACCTAAGGGGTAAGATTTAAAAACAAATAAAACGTGAGTGAAAGGCTAAGTAGGACTATATTTTTAAAACATTTTGATATTGAAAGAAATTTCATTATTCAAATAAACATAGAGAAAACAAACTAGAATAAATGAATAAATAGATGAAAATTCAATAAAAGTTTTATCTTACCAAAACAGTTTAATTGGTCAACCAGAAAGAATGTCATTTTCCTTTCCTAGGCAAACCATATGTATTTCACCACTGTAGTGGCCCAACTGGGTTTCAGAACCTGCCCTCAAGGTCGCACACTACATGACCTGATCTCTGAAATAGCATCATGTCCTTAAACATAATTATATATATCTTTCTATGATTATTAAAATCTCTTTTTACCAAATATAATCATTACATTCATTATGAGGTTTGTTATGAAAAATCACCTCAATTCTACAATTTATGAAATCAGTCAATAAAAATGTATTTTCAACCAATCATTTGAAAACTTTTTGTTAAAAATTCCTTTTAGGCCAAAACATTTAAAACTAGCTACCAAGGAAGGGGTAAAAGTCCTACCTCGATACTCGTGTCAGTGTCCCTCACCGAAATCTCGGTTCGCTATACATTAGCTCTGTGGATCTACGTACAACCTTAAATGGAAACTAGATCTATTAGTTTCTAGCGTGAGATATTCTATATTACTAAATCATCTCATGGTGCCCTAGTGTGCCATTTAAGTTTATAAAATCATTTTACAAAGTTGAAATTTCAATTGGGGTTCAAAACAATGAAAACGGGTGAAAAATTACAAAATTTCACCATGTCTGGTCGGTCTGTCGGTCGCACTGGTTCGGCCAGTCGAACTTTCCCAGGTTCGACCTGCTTGTCGGATGAACCCGGCCTGTCGAACACATGAATCCGGCCTGCCGAACATGAAGTTCGGCCTGTCGATTTAGAAAAATTTTAAAATTTTTCAAGCATGGGTCTCGGCCTCCTCGAGCCCAAATCTTCAATTCTAACATGTTTTCTCAGTTCTCTGGCATGGGTAATGATCATAATTGATAGAAAAACATAGTAGATTACTTTTTAATGCTTTAAAACAAGTTTTAAACAAAATTTTTAGAAAAATCCAAAAATAGAGAAAAATGAAGAAAAATAAAAAATCTTAATTTAAATCCATTTATGATGAAACGCAGCTTGTATTCTAGTTATTTTAAGTCATTTAACCTAGATTGAAGGTTTTCTAAGCTTATAAAAGCTTAGATTTCGAAATGCAAGAAAAATTAAAAAATTTAAAAAGTTTTGAAAATTTAGAAACTAACCTCGAATCCAAGCTTTAAATCGAGTTTGTGGTTAATCAATTGCGTTTTCGAGCCTTCAATCCACTAGCCCGAAGCTTGAAATTGAATTTTGTTTCAAAATTTTGAGAGAGAATGTGAGAGAGAGAGACCGAGAGAGAAAAAGAGAGAGAGAGAGAGTGACGAGCGAGAGAGAGGAGAGAGAGTGAGTGAGAGTGAGAAAGAGAAAGGGAGAGTGAGATTTTATAAAGAAAAATGGAAGGCTGTTTTCAAAATACCACGTCCTGCACGTGGTTTTCCAAAGTGGGATGTATTGGTCATTTGACAAATTATTTTGTTTTCAGTATTTAAAATAACAATTAAAAATAATTAAGAATAATTAAAAATTATTAAAAGAATAAAAAATAACATTAATTTAGAAACTTCACAAAATGATAAAATTAAGTTTAAAATATTCATTATGACACACTAATCTACCATTTAATACACTAACAATACTTAATTAATCTCAGGGCGTTACAGTTTCTTTACAAAATTAAAAAAAAAAACCCCATAGATCTAAACAACAAACCTAACATCGAGAGAGCTATGCGGAAGGGGAGTGCAGCTTGAAAAATCTTATTTTGATCTCTCGGAGCAAATTTGTTTTAAAAGATGAAGGCAGAATAGGTATCAAAAAATTGACAATGACGAATAGTATTTTTATATAAAATTTAATATCATGATTTATGAAGGTGGAGTCTTTTGTTTTTATGTTTCTCAAGTGATTTTTTTTTTCTATTTCATCTATTATTCAGGATAATTACTTATCTCTCTTAGAAGAAGTTTTATGACTTATTAATGAGCATTTAAATCTAACTTTTGAAGAGATAATTAGGTTGGTTTTTCAATTGCTTCCACATTGAATCTTCTAGCCATTAGAAAGCTATGGTTTCTAATTTTTTTTTTTTTCTTTTGAGGAATTTGGTTTCTGGTTTTAGCTTGAATAATACATGGATGAAATTCCTAACTGCCTTTGACAATCAAATAACCGAAAAAAACCCTAATTGACACAACAAAACTTATTATTATGTCCAAGAGAAAAAACAAACCTATAACATTTATATACCAAAATAGAATGAAACAACAGAAAATCCCTACTATTTAACCAAATCAAACATAAAACCCTAAAAGACATATACCAAAATACAATCACACACTTTTTTAAGGTATGCAAAATTAGTGCAGTTGGGGCACAATTCCAGTTCAGTTGGGAAGAAATTGCTGATAAAATGCATGAATAAAATAATAAATTGAATAACGACAACAAATGACAACTATAGGAACGAATTCTTAGACATTCTTGTTAGTTTGTCAAAAAAGAAAAAGAAGGGAATTCTTATTCTTGCTGTCGTGACATCGATAAGAGATGACATCTTATATATATATAGAAAAAGAAAAAAAAGTAAAAGTAAATTATAGAGATGACATTTATTTAGTTCCTTGAGCAAATAGAACACATTTATAGAAAATTTAAAAGTTGCAAGCTAGAATTCCGAAACAACTAATGTTGACGTATCCTTTGTAACTTTTATTCATGTCCACAATTCATTTTATCTCTTCACCACTTACTCATAAGGCAAATATCAATTCTTATGCCACAAATTAAGACATGATGATCACTCTGCTGAACTAACTGCCCATAAAATGTCAAATATTGGATGACATCAACCACTTCATTACTATGGCTATATTAAGGAACCTTGCAATTTGTTTGCATTTCAACATACACGTAGATGCACAACAATAATTAGTGTGGCTAGCTATAATTGATCTTTGACCACAATAGACAGTTTGGAGAGACACTAGAGACTAGACATCATCAAAGTAATAAAATTGGTGATATCACTAGAAGTATTAAGGGGAATTTTACAAATTGCATCTTTTGTGATTGACTTTTTATAAATACCACACATATTTATTTATGGTAAAACTTAATATATTATATAAATAATAGTGCAACATAAATTTTGTTAAATATGATATAAATAAAAGCAATTTTTAAAAGTGTGGCATAACATGTCATTTTCTCAATTATTAAATCTAGTTATATATAGTAATTTATATTCTTTTTTTACATGTTTGAATAGAAATTTAAATTTTCATTAAAGAAAATACTGTAGCAAAATAGTTCAAACTGTAACTAGCACCAATGAAACAAACACACCAGTAGTCATGTGATAGCTAGTCAGTCCATAAGACCCATACATTAAACTCAAAATTCATGTCTTTCTTATAAATTTTAAATCCCCTCCTAATTAAATCTATTTTCCATATTGTCTTTCTTTCGCTATATATAGATTAGATACACCAACTTCAATAACTAAACATATACAGTAACTTACACACACTCACTCACAAATTGTTATTTTATAAGTATGCAAAGGACCCTAGAATTTGTCACATGGGTCACCTCGTGTGTATATAATATTGTCATCATCGGTTAGAATGCAAGATTTGGTCGACAAAATTATTGCCAATAGCATTTTTCTTAAGGTATTTGGCACTTGAACTTATCTCGATTTGACAAATTTTTTTCCTAAATTTTTTATTTTGACAAAAGTTCATGGACTTAATAAAATATTACAGAGAGCTCCCAAATCGATAAAGTTTGTCACAAGACCATCACTAGTAACATCAAGTGAGCTTATTTAAAATAACGACTAAAATTTTGGATGATGATGCAACATATCATGTCATGTGCATGAAGGCACTTACTTCTAATTTTTAATTATCTTTTATTGATTTGAACGTATATGCACTCCACAATTTTTTTAATTAAATTCAGAGAGGATTTTTCAAAATTAGAAATTCATAAATCAACTTGCCAATTCACTTGAAGTTCATGGGCAGAATACCCTTTTTCTTATGCCATGATTTACATTACACGGATAACTTACACTCCTGTACCTCTAAACTTTCATAATTTAAACTTTTATTTTAGTGTTAGAAACCTAAATTTTACAATCCTTAGTGTATGCAATCTAATCAATAATGAATGTCAATTAATAGATGACAATATTAAGATCCAAAATGCAAAGATTTAAAAAGTTCAAAGTCCAACTTGCTAATTAAAAAAGTCAATAGTGTATTTATATAAAAATCTTGGGTAATTCCATCTTGCATTTGGTATTAGTTAGCTATTGAATTACAATTATAACAAATTTTAAAATTTAAAGTCATACATGTCAAAATTAAAAATTCGTGGTCTGAATTGCCAAACACTAGAAATTCAAAGTACACCAATTCAATTATCCCTTATGGAAACCAACTATATATTTATTGCCACCGAACAAGATTTTCTAATTAATAAGGGGTGTGGATGCAAAATGAAATTAAAAGTGGGAGGGTGGGGAACAGGGAATATTAAACAATTAGTAGTAAGCACTAGTGTGATGTGAGCACTATTATGGGAACATATGCTGCTTTCCAGAATATTGCTTGTCACCTTTGTTTATGGCAATGACGACTTTAGATCCATTAATAATATTGATTTCACCAAGTGGTAGCTTCTGTTCAGGTGCTTCCTCCTTTAATGCTCTTGACAATGGTGGTGATGACGATGACTATGATAATGATGATGATAGTTGTGAGTTAGAATAATCCTTGTTTTTGCCCTATACAACAGCATAAAGGCCTATTTTGATGATAATCCCTCCAATAATACTACACAACATAATTTTAGGTATCATAAGCAAAATTAAGACACCATATTGATTATGCTATGAATAAATAAATAGCCTTGACCCTATGTAGTAAATTATTAATCGACGCCCAAAAAGCTGAATCATTAATATTAACGAAAAATATCTCTATGTATAGGCATTGGATAGCCTTTTCAAAAGTTGTTCGAATATTGAAAGAAAAATTTCACCATATCTGAAATTCCAGAAGTTATTCATTATACACGAAGATAATTATCTATTTACTTTTCATTTTTCTTTCTCAGCTTTTTTTGTTTTTTTGGATAAAAGTTGTTTTTTTAGTTAGAAGAAAGGCTTCGAAACTAGGGAATTATTACTTTTCCTCATGTACTAAAATTTTATTCGATAGGATAAAGTACTTTATTTGTCAACTAAATTGATGCTACTTACGATTTTATTTTATTTTATTTTTTTGAGAAGAAGATGTTTATGTTACAAGTTTACTCCTTTTTTCTTTTCAAATGCTGATTTGGATTGAGGACAAAACCATTAATAACCAAAAAAAAAAAATAAATAAAAGTTTATAGGAAAGTGGGCCCAAAATTTATCTTCATAAGCAAAATTAAGACACCATATTGATTATGCTATAAATAAATAAATAGCCTTGACTCTATATAGTTAATTATTAATCGACGCCCAAAAAGCTGAATCATTAATATTTACAAAAAATAGCTCTATGTATAGGCATTGGATAGCCTTTTCAAAAGTTGTTCGAATATTGAAAGAAAAATTTCACCATATCTGAAATTTCAAAAGTTGTTCATTATACACGAAGATAATTATCTTTTTATTTTTCATTTTTCTTTCTCAGCTTTTTTTTTTTTTTTGGATAAAAGTTGTTTTTTTAGTTAGAAGAAAGGCTTCGAAGTTAGGGAATTATTACTTTTCCTTATGTACTAAAATTTTATTCGATAAGATAAAGGACTTTGTTTGTCAACTAAATTGATGCTACTTACGATTTTATTTTATTTTTTGAGGAGAAGATGTTTATGTTACAAGTTTACTCTTTTTTTTTTTGTTTTCAAATGGTGATTTGGATTAGGACAAAACCATTAATACCCCAAAAAAAAAAAATTACAGGAAGTGGGCCCAAAATTTATCTTCATAAGCTTTTCAATTTAGAATACTAAATATCATTCATATCTATATATATAGCACGTAATCCTATCCTTCAAATTACGTGTGATGTCACCATAAATAATTTATTGAGTTACCTCTCACCTTGAACTCTTTGGTATGGTGTCAAGGTAAATAGTCACAAAGAAAAATGGTAATTTTTCATGATGCAATAATCACATATAAGTCAATGCATAAAAATGCTACATAAAGTGTGAGACTCGACAATTTTACCTTCTCTAATGTAATAACTTTATTATATTGCTACCCATGTGGCAATGTTTCATCAAAAGTTATGATTTTTTTTTTCTTTTAGAAGAATTGTAATTTATTTGAGAATTACATGATTGTTTAACAGGCAAAGAAAAAGAAAAGAAAAGAAAGGAAAATGGTGGCTTTGGTGTATGAGGAAAAATTTAGCTTCAAGCCTAACCAATTAACCTCAAGTTTTTTCAATCTTTTTAGGGGATCACAAATTAGACTTAATTAAGTTAAGTTATCATTTAAACGAAAAAAAAAAAAGAAATGAAACGTTATTATAATAAATCATTAATGTAGTGTGGCACAAAAAAAAAAAAAAAAAAAAAGAATGAAAAGGAGAGAAAGTCGAAAAATACCTTCCAAGGTGGATTTTTCAGCTGGAATGATAGCTGCAAGGATTGCGACAATGACCATGCAGGGTCGGTTAAAGGCTGTTCCGAATACTGAGCCTCTAGTTTTCATCACTAAACCCTGTCCGTAATACGTAATTCCCGAGCTGACGATTCCCTGATCATTATTATTCGATACAAAAAGTCAGCAACGTTTATGATCATAATTGGTTTCAGAAGTGTTCTCTCTCTCTCTCTCTCTCTCTATATATATATATATATATGCTCCACTCAATTTTTTAAATTTTTATTTTTCCGTTTAATTATTTTCACAAATTTTAGAAGTGCCTATTTTGTATGAAACTCAACAGTTAAAATGTGTCGTTGTAACTCTATTTTATAATATATATATATATATATATATAATTAATTTTTCCTCAGCTCAATAAATAAAATAGATAAACCATCTCTCCATTTAATAAAATACTAGTTTTTTTTTTTTTCTCATGGTGTTCGTATTATAAATTTCTGATCACTAAATGTGTATATATAAAGTGGTTGAACAAGAAGAGACAGAAGTATTCCAGACTATGATGTAAGGAGGATGGAGAATTAATATCTTAAAAAAAAGGAGAACAAACTAAAGCCTGATTTTTTTGTGCCCCTTAGTATTTTCTTTTTCTTTTTCCTTGTACGTTGCACCGAGTGACATTGGTAACTAAGGCATATGCAAGTAATAATGTTGAGGAGCATCTAACCTTTTTTCTTCATGCTTAATGATCATGTGATACGTCAATTATTATCTTTTAATTCTGTGAATCACACATTTTTCCGTGGACGTGACACGCGAGTTATTATGGTTATCATTTTTTTAATTTGTGAAAAATACAACTTTTATGCTAACTGATGCTGCAATATTTGTAGATTAGAAAATGATGAATAAAGTGATCACTTTTTTAAGTTATATAAAGTAAGCAATTGTATTATATACAAAAATTTGGGACATGCATATTGACAATTGCACGTGCGTCGTTTATTATTTAAGTTTACCTTTTGTATTTATCGTATTTCTCCCTTACATTTTGCAAATTAATAGTCTCTTAATATTTTCAATTTTTTTAAAAAAATTAAATTAATTAAGATTCCAAAGTATCCTAAATTCTAATATGGTTGTTAAAATTTAGTCCCCAACATACACTCTCGTATATAATTGTGATGAGCGCCATGCTTATTCAAGAATCCAAATACGCTTTCAAACTAGCTTGGGGCATGTTTGTGTTCCTTTTTCAGTAAAAGAAAAGAAATAAAAACTCTAAATTTTTAGTAAGTGTTTGTAATTTTATTTTTTAGAAAGATTAAATAGGTCAAAATGGTTTAATTGTTATAATAAACTTTATAGTATCTCATTAAACCTCTTATATAAATTTAAAATAAAGTTTATTTTAAAAGTGTTTATTTAAAAAGCTACATTTTGTGGTTTTGACTGAAAGCTTTTCCAAAAAGTTAAAGAACTTCTAAAAAAATCATTTGAACGCTTGTAGAAGCAACTTTTGAACCTAAAAAGCTAACTTTTAGAAAGCTCTGCCAAACAAACATTTACCTGATTTGCACGAAAGGATATTTCTGTCCAAATATCAGAACTCTTGCCGGATCAATTTGCAAGTAAATTTTTAAAATTGAAAGTTAAAGAGCCATTTGTTAGAACAAAACTGTGATGAAAACCATCATCACCTAAGATCATTCATGTCAAATCATCAAGAATATTAATAAGATGTAGAAGCTAACCTGAATCTATTGATTGAATATGATTCTTGAGCTTTTGGTTGAGGATCTTCCAAGTCTGGTACGTAAATCCTCCTTCACAGAATGCTCTGTAATCTCTCTGTAGATGGGAACAGAAAAATAATATATATATTGACTTGGGGACCACAACCCCTTTATATAATTGCTAAACCCTAGCAATTATCCTTAATTTCTAATTTAGCCCATCATAAAATTAGTAATTATCCTTTTGGTTTCTACACATAGGAGGCCCACACTTAATGATGCATTAAAAGCCCAAAACCTAAATTGATCACTTTTAATTAGGCAACCTTATCTGATAGCCTTTAATTCACATTTATTAAATATATTAGCCCATATATTGGATTTTGATCCAACAATCTCCCACTTGGGCTATACATGAAACTTTATAAATGTAAATTATACCTTATGAGCTCATGAATTTTGCTATCAAAACCTTATGCATCTCAACAATCTTGACCATTAACTATATCAATATAGGACCAAAGCGACCTTCGTTACATATGTCGTAACTAGACCCCTCAATGATCACATATAGCAATACAACTAACAACAAAATCAAGCATGGATGTATAGCATGGAAATTTCATGCAATGTGATCAAAATATGCCTATTTCTAACTGGTCCACCTGAAAACTTTAGTGAGATCAAACCATACCAAAATCAGAGTGTGAATAAACTGAAAACTTTATTTCTGCAGAAAATAACCTTAAAATATTCATAAACTGAAATAACTGAAAATGTCTATATCAAAAGAGCATTTAAAATTACAAACTCCCACTAAAACTGAATATCATGAAATGATATGACACCCATACGAGCAGTGTGCTCATGAAATATTTTGGGTGGCAATCCCTTAGTAAGCGGATCCGCAACCATGGAGTTTGTGCCGATGTGCTCTATAGACAACTGTCCACTCTGAACTCTTTCTTTCACAACTAGGAACTTGATCTCTATATGCTTTGACTTCGTCGAGCTCCTGTTGTTGTTGGAATATAAAACTGCTGACTTATTGTCACAAAATAACTTGAGTGGTCTTTGAATACTGTCCACTATGCGCAGCCCTGTGACAAAATTTCGCAGCCATGTTCCATGATTGGACGCCTCATAACATGCTATGAACTCTGCCGCCATCGTAGAAGATGCTATAAGAGACTGTTTAGCACGCTTCCAAGAGACAGCACCTCCAGCCAGAAGGTAGACATAGCCCGACGTAGATTTCATACTATCTTGGCATCCAGCATAATCGGAGTCAGTATACCTAATGATCTCAAGCTGTTTCGACCTCCGATACGTGAGCATGTAGTCCTTTGTTCTCTGTAAATACCTTAAGACTCGTTTGGCTGCTACCCAGTGATCCTTTCCAGGATTGCTTAAGTACCTGCCCAACATCCCTGTAACGTATGCAATATCCGGTCGTGTACAAACCTGAGCATACATCAGACTCCCTATTGCTGATGCATAAGGAATCTTCTACATTTCCTTAACCTCAAAATCATTCTTAGGGCACTGATTGAGACTAAACTTGTCTCCCTTAGCCACAGGGGTATCACCTGATTTACAATCCTGCATGCCATATCTTTTGAGAACCTTTTCGATATAGCCCTTTTGTGATAATCCTAAAATACCCCGAGAGCGATCTCGGTGTATCTGTATACCCAGCACAAAAGAGGCGTCACCAAGATCCTTCATCTCAAATTTCTTTGATAGAAATCTCTTGGTTTCGTGCAATAAGCCTATATCGTTACTGGCAAGCAAAATGTCATCGACATATAAATCCAGGAAAATATACGTGCTCCCACTGAACTTGTGGTATATACAATCATTGACCAAATTCATCTCAAAACCGAACGAGATGATAACCTGATGAAATTTGTAATACCACTGACGAGAAGCTTGCTTAAGCCCATAGATGGATTTCTTTAATTTGCAAACCATCTTCTTTGCATCTCCCGACACAAAGTTTTTCGGTTGCATCATATAGATTGTTTCATCAATGTCGCCATTGAGAAATGCAGTCTTAACATCCATCTGATAAAGCTCAAGATCAAAATGTGCTACTAATGCCATTATAATCCTAAAAGAGTCTTTCGAAGAAACTGGAGAGAAAGTCTCTTTATAGTCGATGCCTTCTTTCTGTGTAAAGCCTTTAGCGACAAGACGAGCCTTATATCTCTCCACATTGCCTTTCGAATCCCTCTTGGTCTTAAATATCCATTTGCAACCAATGGGTTTCGCACCTTCAGGCAATGGGACAAGATCCCAAACGTCATTGTCCTTCATAGACTTTATCTCTTCATTCATGGCATCAATCCACTCTTGAGATCTAGAACTTTCCATGGCTTGATGGAAGTTGATTGGATCATCTTCCACCACACCAATGTCATACTCATGTTCTTGGAGAAATACAATGTAATCATCTGGCACCGCACTTCTCCTTTCTCTAGTGGATCTCCTTAATGGCATATGTTCTTGAGGTGGTTGAGTTTGTACTTCTGGAACAATTTTTGAAATGGGAGGTTCTCTGACATTGTCTTGATTTGGGTCTGCTTCTTGAACAATGTCAGGATTAGGAACCTGATCAATGTCAATAACAGCTGTGGGAATATCAACATATTCCTCTTCAAAGACAAAGTCCCTAACCATATCTCCCCCCGCAAACTCGACATCCTCAAAGAACCGGGCATTTCCCGTCTCAAAAATTGACTTAGTTGTGGGATCATAAAACTTGTACCCCCTAGATCTTTCAGAGTATCCAATGAAATAACAACTAACCGTCCTTGAGTCCAGTTTCTTTTCATTAGGCCTATAAGGCCTTGCCTCAGCTGGACATCCCCAAACATGCAGATGCTTTAGACTAGGCTTCTTGCCCGTCCAAAGTTCGTAAGGGGTTTTGGCAGTTGCCTTAGTTGGAACCCTGTTAAGGATATATGCTGCAGTTTTAAGCGCTTCTCCCCAGAGTGATTCTGGTAAGGTAGAATGAGAAATCATACTCCTCACCATGTCCTTAAGCGTCCTGTTTCGTCTTTCAGCAACACCATTCATAGTGGGCGAACCCGGCATAGTGTACTGTGGGACGATACTGCTTTCCTCTAGGAATTTAGCGAACGGTCCTGGACGTTGTTCACCTGAACCATCATATCTACCATAGTATTCACCACCACGGTCAGATCTGACGCTTTTAATCCTTTTGCTGAGTTGGTTTTCAACTTCAGCCTTATAATTTTTGAACACATCCAGCGACTGTGACTTTTCATGAATGAGATATATATAGCCATATTTGGAAAAATCGTCTATGAATGTTATAAAATATTATTGACCATTCAAATCTAAGACATCCAAAGTCCTGTTGGCTTCAAATCTCCTTTTATTGGTTTGTTTCCCCTTAATACAATTAACACAAATATCAAAATCTGTAAAATCTAAGGGGTCAAGAATTTCATCTAACACAAGTCTTTCTATTCTCCTTTTGAAGATATGACCCAATCTCTTGTGCCATAATGCAGCTGAATTCGCATTGGTTAATTTTCTCTTTATACCTCATGTACTTAATTGCAGGGATTCATTAAATAAAGTAATTGTATCAAGTAAATAAAGATTATCGTAACCTGATAAAGAACCAGAACCAACTAATTTTGAATCATGAAATAAACTAAAATTTCCATTTCCAAATGAACAATAATAACCAGATTTATCCAAAGCAGAAATAGAAATCAAATTTCGCCTAAAAGACGGTACAATAAATGTTTCATCAAGATCCAAATAAAATTCAGTCTTTAACAATAATCTAAATTTTCCTATTGCTTCTACTTAAACTTTCTTGCCATTCTTGCCATCGCCTACGTAGATGTATCTTTCACTATCATTTGGCTTTTGACATCTCAGGCATCCCTGCATAGACACACTGATGTGAGTGGTTGTACCAGAATCCATCCACCAAGTGTGTTTAGGTACTGAAGTTAAATTAACCTCTGAACAAACCAAATTAAGAAGCATACCTTTTCTGGCACGCCAAGCATGATAATTGGTGCAATGTTTCTTAATATGTCCTATAGCTCCACAGAAGAAACAACCCGTGCCTTCTGGTTCAACCGGTCTCTTTTGTTGTTTCTTTTGAGGTACCGTAACTGCAGCTTCCTTATCCTTCTTCCTTTTCTTCCCTTTGTCCTTGGAAGTACTAGCCAAGTGAGCACTCTTTGTCTTTTCTTGCTTTATCCTTTCTTCTTCTTGCACACAATGAGAGATGAGCTCATTAAGAGACCAAGTCTCCTTTTGGCAGTTATAGCTCACCTTGAACTGACTGAATTGTGCAGAAAGAGATATAAGAACCAAATGCACTAGCAAGTCCTCAGAAAGGTCAAGCTTAAGTGCTCTCAATTTTGAAGCAATATGAGACATTTCCATGATGTACTCCCTAATGTTCCCTTTACCTCTGTATCTCATTGAGATAAGGTTTGCCAAAAGTGTACTTGTTTCAGCCTTTTCATTTTTGGCAAATCTCTTCTCAATGTCCTCAAGGAACTCTTTGGCTGTCTTTATCGTTTCCGATATAGTGCCCCTGAATGCTTCTGGAATGGCCTTCTTCATGATCATCATACACATGCGATTTGACTTCTCCCACCTTTTCATGTCCCTCTTTTGATCAGAAGAACTTTTATCTGTAAGAGGTGCGGGAGAAGGAACCCTTAACGCAAGGTCGAGATCCATGACTCCGAGAACTATTAAGAGGTTCTCTTGCCATGATTTGAAGTTGCTACCATTCAGCATAGGAATTGAATTGATGTTGGCAGCAATATTAGAGGCAGAACTAGTAGCTGAAACAGAGAACAAAACAAACAAATCCAAAACAAGCTCACATAAGAATCCATAATAACAATAATAAATCCAAATAAAGGTAAACCCATCTTAAGATATCGGGCACTCCATTAATATTTAGTCTTTGGACAGAAATATTAACTTGTAAGTGATATCTTGGTGTAGTAATCAAACACTGACAATAAGAACATGTCAAATAATAAATCTTCCTTTGGGCCGATTTATTATTCACATGTAAAACCGAATAATCATCACGTGTTTATTACCACAGGTGTACATGCAATTCTGTCAAATATTGCCTTCCTTTGGGCCGGTCAAAATTTACATAAGTTGCATGGACACAACCGTTTATATTCCAAAACAAATTAATTTCCACAAGAGAGGCCACTTTGATGACATGTTGCTTCAATTAATTCATCTCAAAATA